>CABFWB010000485.1:30801-49660 GCA_902151455.1 Timema bartmani | reverse complement strand
TATTTTTTTTTTCAAATCTTTGATATTTTTTATGATTTGAGAGATTCAAATATTCGAAGGAATCTTCCAAACATTAAATCTAAAACAAAAGCTTTTGTATAAATCTTCACTCCTAAGTGATTATCTTTTTAGTTTTGATGTTGGTATGACTTTTTACAAAAGCTTTTTTTATTATCTAATCTTGTTTGCAGTAAAAAACCTGGAATGCTTCGGTTTGAAGAGCTAGCGTTTCTGAACGGCACGGGAGGTAGTGGACTCGTGGACACATCGTGGGGTCCGGTGAAGATTGGCGTGTATGCACGTCATTTGGAGCGTTGGCTGCACTGTTTTCCCCTTGAGCAGATGTTGTTTGTCAGTGGAGAAAGACTGATTGTGGATCCTGCAGCGGAAATGGCAAGAGTGCAGGTCTGGGTGTATTTGATTTTTAGTATTGGTATCAGGGATTGAACTCTAGATCCTCAAATACTTAAGGATATTTAAGAGTTGAGAAAATATCAGGTTCAAAATTTGGGAAAAAAATAAATCCTTTGTGAAGTTTGCATTAGAGCTTTAATACTGCTTATTATGCCCAACCCCAGCGTAATTTTAGGAAAAAGTCAACAACCAGACTCCAGACTATTGATTTAACACTTAACTGAATGTATAGATGTTATAATTAATCCATTTTAATGATGGATTAAACACCCAAGCTATTAAGTTTGTTAGTTACGGTTATAGCCACACCTAAATATCATATTCTTTAAATTGAAAAATGACACCTGGACAAGAGAATCGAACCCAGGACCTTTGGCCTAGTATGCCAATCCTCTCCCCACTAAGCTCTGCAGGAGTGGTCCTGTGCCCAGGATCATTCTTCATTTATATGGCAGAGTCTATGATGGATGTGCGGAAACTGTCGGCTACATGTAAGTGATCAATTAAGATCACAAGCTATCAGATAAGACAGCCACCTTCAACTTAATTACAACTGTACGAATGCACATATCATGAGGGATTAAATAGACAAGCTATTTTATTTTGATAATTACAGTAATAGCCACATCTAAATATTACATTTCTGATTAAACATGTAAAAGGAATAACATAAATGACAAACACAAGAAATGGACAAAGGAAGTGTGTGTGTGTGTGTGTGTATATATATATATATATATTGTAATGATACTGATTTGGACCACTCTCATATATTTAAAAAGTCATGGATGAAGGTATTTTTCTTCAATAAACTGTATATAAATTATCCTTTTAAGATTTCATCCATGGAGAATCATGCGCTTTTCAGAAATAATGTAGAAGGATTGCACCATTAAAACTTATTTTTTATTTCAAAACTTAACTCCGTATTATTTTCCAAAAAACAAGAGACGTTAGTTTACTATACCCAATAGGAAGCTAGCCTTCAAGACACCTATCGCAGGGACGCTTTCGATTTGTTGGTTTTGACACTGGTCACGAGAGGTCCAAGGTGCAAGGGGTATGTCATATATAAGCTGTTTCTGCGTATGAATATATAGAGTAGTCACATAAATCTACAGAGTGCCGGCAACATAAACTAACCTGTAATTCAAGTAAAATTGTATAAGAAGATAAAATCACTCCAATAAATCGTGTGCAACATTAACAGTTATATTTATTCAAATAAAATATAATAATTGACGTTCAATCACGGGGCTATAATAACCAATAATCTCACTTTCATTTCAAGAAAGTTGTAATTAGCTCCCAATCACGGGACAATTATATCTCAATAACACTGCATCGTAATAATTGGCACTCAATCATGGGGTTATAAATACCAATTATCACAAAATAAACTATAACACTTTAATTGGCGCCCAACGCGCAACCATAAAATCATAATTGGTGCTCGATCACGGGGCTATAAATACTAATTATATCACAAACATTCCGTATCATCATTATATATATGTTTGGAAGTAGTAGGTACAGGAAAGGTTGATAAAAACATAAAAGGAACAAACCCAATATGGCTTACCACTTAAGACATATTTACAGGATGCCAAATTTTAGTGTCTTTTAATCATTGTTGGTGGCAAAAAGTGGGCTTCCTATAAAATTTAGGTCCTAGGTAGGTATGTATGTATTTAAATAAAAAGTAAGACTCTTACGGTATATTTAAAATAGGGATAGGCCTAGAGATGTGATATCGAAAGAAAAGTATCAACATCGTACTCATTAAAAGTATCAACATCGTACTCATTAAAAGTATCGGAAGAATAATATTAATATTGTACTAGTATCGAAAGAAAATCATCGATAACAGTAAGTATTGGTATCAAAATTTTAATCTGGAAAAATGTTGCTTTTTTAATCTAGTATTAATAATTTCTTACCCGCGTGGTCTACACGCTAATCTCGTGTTGGACTGGACTGCCGAAGACAGAGAGATCGGGGATCAATCCCGGCAGGTGCACTGAGTGTGGTTTTTTTCCTAATTGGCTTTCCACTCTCCCTCCACGCAAATGTGGGTGCACTTCTTCTAAATTAATCCTACCTAATTCCAAGTCGATTAGTGTAATTTGTACATAGGTGTGCGTACGACCTGAACAAGTAGTAAGACGCGGGGATAAAAAAATTCTCAACTTTTGCATCACAACTGTATTTTCATTTTTATTTAAACACTGAAAATTATATCGTTTTCTAATACTTTAAAACAAATTTTATAAGATGCTTTTTCGCTATCCAACTTATAAAAAAAACACTCCCATAATTCACTTCAGCGAGGTGCCATTTTTTAACTACATTCGTTGTTTACATACTCTATAAAGATAAATTATTAACTATTGACAAACAATAGAAGAATTTACCTATGCCCTGCTTCATTTGCACTTAAACTTTTCTGCTTTGTCTGCTTGGAGCACCTTGTGAACTCATTGAGTTATACAAAAGATTATTTTGTTTAGTTTGTGATGGCCGCTCATTGATAAAGGAAGGGGTAGTAACACTGGTCTCCATTCATCAGGTGACAGTAATGATAAACAAAGATGAAAGAACAGCTATAAATTATGATGAGATAAAAGAGGTTGGATGCTCGAGTTGCAGAAAATTAAAGCAAGCTGAAAAATCGTGTAATTTGTTTTTCCTCCACAGTACACCCTATACTAGTCTGCATTTGTTTGTGTGTTTCAAGGTCATACTAGTGATGGAAACCCCTCTCCCCTCATGCCTAAATTCATAGCTCAACGTTGTCAGCTTATCAGAGTGAGAAAAGCTCTGCTTGGTAACAGTTTCCCACATGGTGTAACAATAGGCAACACTGAAATGACCCTGAAACACACATCTTCATGAATCAGACTATTGTAAACATCTAATCCCAGCATGATTGAAGGTAACAAAATAGTTGTTTCTTTCGATACCGATTCGATACAGGAGTGTGAGTACCAATATCAATAAAAGTATCAGAAAAAAAAGTATTGAGTACTGGTATCGAAAGGGAAATATCAATATTAGTAAAGTAGCAATACTTTTTTCACATCCCTAGACGGGCCCTCACATCCTTAGGGATATTCAAGGATTTGAGAAAATTTTTTATTTGAGACTCACATCATTTAAAAAAGTCTTTTTTTAATTTTGCAAATTAAATTTGTTTTAGAGCTCTAGTACTGCTTATTGGTGGTTCAGAACCAATTATAATTATAGGATGAACTTAACAACCAGACCCCAGACCAGTAATTTAACACTTAACAAAATGTATGACTTTTATAATGAATGAATTATAAGAAAGAATGTTAACATTTAGTTATTATTTATAATTTCTATAATATTTATATTTCCTCTTATGTTCATAATTTTACCATAATTCAGATTTGAGATTCGAGATTCAATGGTAAATTGGAGATTTGGATTCATAAATAGTTGATTTGAACCCATCCCTAATTTAAGATGATTAAAATAAAGCAATATCTTGGACAATACAATAGCATTATGGAAATAATAGAATACCATTGCACATTACACAAATCAACATTTAGACAAGTAACGAAAAGAGTAAACCTAAAGTTATTCAACACTAGACATATAATTTGGCTGTAAAATTGTGTTAAAACCCACGCTTCTATTAAAGACTTAGGCTCAAAATTCGAGTAACCATAAATGCCTATAAAAATGTAATTTTATTATAATTTAAATTAGAGGTGAGTTAAATTCACTATTTCTCAAATATATTTATAGCTTGATTCTTGATTCTTCTTGTGAATCTTAGATCTGAATCTTAGGCCAGTTGCGCAATAAAGGCCAGAAAAATATGTGTCCAACCGAGTGTAGGCAGTAGCTGCCAACTGAGTACGTACAGTCATTCCTGCAATGAACGCAAAGCAAGTAACTGCTATGTAGTACCTCCTCAACAAGTGAGTTTCAATGGCTGATAAAATGGATTGTACTAGCTTCTGTGTAGTTTGACTCCTAGTGCGCGATTACCCATTGCATTTTGTGTAAATTGGCCACTTGTGCATCACTCATATTTTCACCGCAGCCATGTGCACATTGTGCCATAAAACTCCATTCACTTTTTGGCTGCAGCAACAATACCACCACGACCTGGCCGCTAGCGAGCGGGTGGCCTGAATCATGAAAAACAGAATATACTAAAGAGGTCTACATAATTGCATTAATTTTGTTATAAAAATATAAATAATAATCAAATTATGACATATTTCATGGTAATCCATTCATTTAAGTGGTAAATAAATGATCTGGTTTCTGGTTGTTAATTTTGTCTTGTTTGCCTAAATGACCAATAAGCAGTATAAAATCTCTAAAAAAACATTCCAATTCAAAAATCTTGAATCTCAAAATGAATATCCTTAAAAACTGAAGGATTATATGGTCCCACTCGCTTTTTAAAATGCTACAAAATGTGTTTTTAAAGATTCATATTCTACACATTTATTTTTCCTTGCCTTTAATCATAAAAAATAAAAATATATCTCTTGACATTGTTTCAGGACTTTCTTGGCCTTAAGCAGGTGATAACTGAGAAACATTTTTATTTTAATTCTACCAAAGGCTTCCCCTGTTTGATGAAGTCTGAAGGGCGGTCCACCCCTCATTGTCTTGGGAAGACAAAGGGGCGAAACCACCCCAACATCGACACAGCTGCTGTGGAACGCCTTCGCGAATTTTACCGCCCATTTAATGCCCGCTTTTATCAGCTGACTGGCATCAATTTTGGTTGGCCTTGACTAATGAGAGCCGACTATTGAACCTCAAATCCTTTTTTTTTAAATAAGTTTATTGTAGAGCTATCATGATTTTTTAAATTTAAAAAAAATTCTAACCTTGATTATGATTAATATTTCTCCTTGTGGTTTGGTAGGGGTGGGCAGATGGAATTTTATTTTCAAATTGATTGCTAAAATTTTGATCAAATGTCTAATAATACAAATTTAATATATTTTCTCATTTTTCATAAATTTTTATTGTAATTTTAATACACATACAAAATATTCATTGATAGATATTTGATATCTTGAAAATTATATTAAAAAAAAAGTTTGGCTTATGAGTAAGAAATTTACACTAACGATGTGGAAGGAAGCCAACCTGAAAGAATAGTTAGGCTAGGAATTTATATAGTAGTAATTATACTTTTCTCTTAATTTCTTTATTCACTCTTCACACTTCCATCTTTTGATCATTTTCACATTTTCACATGATTTTATATTTTTGAAAACATAATTTATTTGATATGCTATTAGAATAAATTATAGCTCAAGTAATTTTGAGAAATTGTCGTACATCACAAACATAATAATTGCTGATTGATTTATGTCTTGAGTTTTGTCAGGTATTTATTTTGGATATAATTTTTTGTAACACTCAAACGTATTCAGATAAGCGTTTTTGTACAGGTTTTTGTATGTTTTATAGACTTCTGCTTTGTTGTGGTAATTTTTCTGATCAAATTGTCTTTTTTGTGGTGAATTGTTAAAAAAAAAAGCGACCTGACTTAAATTTTCAAACAGTTTTACCAATGTTAATTTAATTTAGGTACAATTTTAAGTCATTGTGTTGTACTTAATCTTTGTTTCCGTGTCTAGACGTTAAATGCCAAATATTTTTTTCAGGATTACATTTGAAATACAGAATTCAAAGTAATTTAATCTAGTCATCCTTTTTTTTTCCAAACTGACATGTTGACAAGTAATACGTGTCCATTTTGTGTGTAATTACAATTTAAGTATTTTGAATCCTTACTTGAGTAAAGGTTAAACATTGAAATGTAAATAGTATTGCGACTAACCTATGTTTGAAGGATAAAGAAAAAAGGTGAGGTAATGTTGAAATTTGAAATTTCAATTTACCTGTGTAATTTTAAAAGCAATATTAGATTCTTCTCCAATGACAAAGTTTGAAGACGGGTAGAGGTGTTATCATAACTGTTTCCTAATCTTCGTGAACATTTTTATTATGCTAAGTACAACTATGAAATATGGTGCCATATCTATATGAATATTATTAATAATTCAAGTCATACTTATTTGATTTAAAATTGTATCTAATATCAAAACTTACAAGAGCTGTTTCTTTCGGGGTTTAACTTTTGGTGCTTCCTTAATAGTGCTATGTTTATTGTCTACTAAATATTTTACCTGCTGTTCCCATTTACCTTTTTTGCTAAGGGATGTGCAACCACTGGCTCTTGCTCTAGTATTACGTGACCCTTCGTCTTCTGGGAACTTTATATTGAAACCAGAAATAATGGCTATAATTTCTCATAAAATTGTGAGCATTAAGAGTGAAGACATAAATTATATAAAATGTTCAAAGTTAGGATAGGTTTTATTTGATAATGTACAATTTAAAGGTGGATAAAATCCAACCTTTCTTGAAATTGGATTTAAATAAACATAAGCATAAGTGTCTTTTTAAGGAAAACCTCTTCACTTTTTATGTTTTTCTATCCACGTTTCCTGTACTTTCTTCCAAATATCAAAAGGCGAAAAGAAGTTTTCCCTAAAGAGATATGTTATATATTCAAATCCACTTTTCATTTCATGTGTTTGTCATTTATGTTACCGGTATTTGTTCCTTTTACAAGTTCCTATCTAAGTGTCCTATCATTCTTTACCAATTTCCTTTTTCTTTTTTTTCTTTTTTTTGTTTACTATTATAGGAAGTTGTGTTACGTGTTTCGTACTCCCTCCTGATGAGTTTCGATAGAATGAAACTTATTAGGTGATTGAATTAATATCGATCAATTTTCTTCAAGAGGCAGCCATTACTTCTTTGTCCAGTGACACCAATGTAAAATGTGAACTGTGTTGTTCTTTTCGTTGTAAAAGCCATATTGTGTTTCCTTCCATCCACCTTTCCTGTATCTTCTTCCAAATACATGTGACAAAACTATCAGAATTAGAGCAATTTAATCAATTTTCTATGCGTCCATCTCTGTTAAAAGGTTGCACAACCCTGTCTTGTTTTGAAACCAAGCAAAAGAGTCGATATATAATCTGAACACAGCAAAGCCTCTATGCAACACAAAATATAATTTAAAATTGATTTCTCAGTTCTTGATAAAAAATAAAATTGTGATGTTGAGTAATTTAATTATTTGTTTTTATAGTGTAGTTGCTTTTTAATGATGAAAAGTGCTTTTAAAAACGTTATAAATATGTACAAACACATGACACGATTGCTATTTGTATTTGTTACTTAAATAATCTTGTCAATTATAAGGAAATAACTTGCAATCCTGAATTTTGACATGAGCATTATTAAGTATAGAAGTATGGTCTAGGGGTGACTCGTAGAAGTCAGATTAGTATAGAACTGAAACATTGATTAACTGATATCAGTTGGTAGGCCAAGCTTACCTGTGGGACACACAGGTCGGTGTAAGAATTCCCCAGTGTTCTAAGGATTTTGGACTCACATTTCTTCAGTTGGCAACCTTTATTTGTTGTTCATGTTAAACTACAGTAAGAATATGGTAGAAAAGGATGTTTTAGAAAATACAATTTATTTTAACAGTCAATAACGATACAACTTTATTATAACACTAGCAGAAGTACTTGGCGTTGCCTGTGGGGTAATTGTGCTGTTTATTGCATGGTTACCCTGGGCAACACTGCTTAAAACATAAAAAAAACTCTTCATTTTATTGGTTCAAATGCATGACAGGCATACGGACAAACTCTTTATTTTCTCAACATTTATATTAGTAATCAAACATGACAGCTTCTGATCACATGGTTTGACATATAAATCTATGAAAGTAGTTTTTTATTCAAGGCCCAATGGCTAAATGTTATTATAAAACTTGGGAAATTGAAAAGAAAAAAAAAATAAGTAAAACGTTATTGAAGAAAATCCACCTAGGGTAAGAGGTAAAAATCTAATGCACAAATTTATAGTCTTCCTTTCTTTTGTCTTCTATAGTAGGAAAAGTAATTGACACATTGAAACAACAAAAATGATAGAAAAACATTGGAAACCAAATATTTTTAACCTTTTTCTAAGTTGGATTAAAATAAGGCTTTTTCTTTTGTAACAGTCAGATACAGCCCTTCCTGTCATGTATTTGTTAGATCAATTGTGCCATTCAGCTGACTTAAGTACAATTAACTCGGTCAACCCAAACAAAAGTTTTGAAAGTAACTGTCTTGTCTGTTTTTTGCTTAAAGATTAACTACCAATGATCAAAAGCTTAAAATAATTCAATTATGTTATTTATTACTACAAAACAAAATGTTTTAGGTTCATACCAAGTCTTTTGCTCAGAAATTTTCCCCCACCAAATTCATAAAACATATCACACCACTTTCCTTTTGCTCTAGTGGGAGTGTAGGGTTTTAAATTATACTACCAAAGATACACAGATTTATACAAATGTACAAATACTTAAGTATAATAAATGAATAAAGGTTGGTACACTCGCATGGAGTTGGACTTGTATTAGTTGTGTCTTTCACTATAGTGCAGAATTAACGTACACAAATAACTACACCAAAAATATATCGCTAGTGTTGGCAATAATTTTAAACAGTTACAAATAGAAAATTTAAACAGTCTTTTATATATAATTATATATAAAAAGTTTTATGAAACTTTTAAGAGTCATTTCTCATAGTTTTACTTCCAAGTAAATTTAAAAAACATGTTATTTTATTTTGTAAAAAATGATTATGCTAAGCCAGGACTTTTGGATTATCATGTAACTTTTTTACATAACTTTTTTATCTAATGTTAATGTGTCAAATATTCTTGATCTTTTTGTAATTTTTTTTAACTTCAACTTTATTTGAGAGTTAAGTGAACATAATCTCAAATCAAAAGTTAAATAATCTGTCTCTTAATATCATATTTTAAAGGGTTTAGTGGCGATGTATTTGGAATACAGATGAGCGCTTTCTTTATATATAGAACTGATTTAAAAATGGTATTAATATTAAGTTTATTGGGGGATGAGTCAAATCCATTATTTTACAAATACAAATCTTCATTTTACCTACGATTCCAAATCTGAATCGCAAAAAACATNGTAAAGTGCTCGCCTCAGGACCTAATATTTGTGGGTTCAACCCCAGCCTGGTTGGATTTTACTTGAATGATAAAAGTTCCTAGCACAACTTCCTTCTGAGGGAAAGTAAAGCATTTGTTCCCATGTCGATTGTGGCATGTAAAAGAACCCTGGAAGGTTTGGGAAAATACCTTTCCCGGCAAAATTGTTAAACGTTTTCACTCTAGTGTGCTGATGTTATCAGTGGGTTCAGAAAGTGCACGTTAAATACCTAAAATAAATAAATAATTATTAAAATAGTTTATTAATGGTTTGTGCTCTGGGTGTTAAGTTTTCCTTTTAATTATGTTGTGCCTACCCACCATAAGAGCTTTATATTACACATTCCAATTAGAAATTTGAAATAAAACTAATCTTTAATCCTTGGGTATTGAATATCCTACAGTATTTGAAGATTGCATCCCTCATTTTTTTAGTTATGAGGTTTAGATCTAACAAAACAATTTGTATCATAATACACCATTTAACAGTTTCTTGGTTCACACAAACATTTGAGTTCAAATTCATGACAGACCAAACATTCAAAATACTTTCCACATCTTCTATCTAACACAATATTGAGTGTTTTACTATGTCTGTGATATATCAAAGATGTTAATTATTTCATATTTTTCATACTTTTGTAATTTTGGAAAGGTAAAGAAAAAACTAGGGATTAGACCCTTGAATTCTTAAGGATAGTCAAGATTCAAGGATTTAAAAAAATTCAGATTCAATACTCACATTCCTAATTTTTTATTTTTTCCCCATTCTTAAAATGAAACTTATTTTAGAGCTCTAATACTGCTTATTGGTGGTTCAGAACCAATTATAATTATAGGATGAACTTAACAACCAGACCCCAGACCAGTAATTTAACACTTAACTGAATATATGAATGTTATAACTAATGGATTATAAGAATATTTAGCAACTATTTGTATTTTCTGTTATATTTATACTTCCTCATATGTTCATAATTTTTTCCAAGATTCCAGATTTAAAGAAGGTAGATTGTTATTCATAAAATAGTGGATTTGACACCCAACTCTAAAAAAAAACATATAAATTTAAATATGAAATTGTTCATTTCTAATTATATTATTAAAAACCAAATAAATGCAATAGATATATTTAAGATGGTTCATTTAAAAAGTATTATGTTTACTAATATTAAGATTATGACATAAATAAATTATATAAAGCTTGATTGAAATTAGAAGCACAAAAGGTTTTTGACTAATTTTTTATTTTAAAAGCTGTTTTTTTGTAATGATTCAAATTCATCAAAGTTCTTTTTTTTAGCAAATAAAATTGACAGGCTGATGAATTTTATTAATCATAGTTTCAGCTGTATTTCTTCACATCTATCATTATCTCTTGCAGTAATATTTTAATTAAGTTCAACAAAATTGAGTCTATTTTTGTATTTATTTTATAGATGTGTCAAATATTAATTTTATCAAATGTGGTGAGCCTAAGTAATAGAAGCATTGATATAACTAAGTTACCCTCAATTCTAATGTTATTCATATCAATTGTTAAGTTTCTAAAGAAAATAAAAATATCATATGTTAACATTTTTAGCTATAAGATAGATCCATATTTATTTAAAATTTAAAGTTTCATAACCCACATTGAGTGTGGTAAACTAATGGTCACTAAGTTTGTTGCAAAATTATATTGAGATAAGTCTTTATTAACCACTCAACTTTAAAACAAAAGTTCTAATTTGAAATTTATTACTGAATAATAGTCAAATTTCCAATCTGAAAATGTTTCGAATCTCAAATATTCTTCAGTTATTCGAAGAAAGAAAGTCCCTTCTAAATTTAAAACTATTGCACAGCCATAAACTTTTAGACAGCCTAGTTGATTGTCTATGTGTGTAATTTCGAATATTTTTTCTCAATACAAATCATTACAAAAAATATTTTTAATATATCAAAGATTAACGAGTTTTTTCCCCTCAAGTTATCTTCAAGGTTTTTTTTAACTAGCCCAAATGAAAAGAAATCAACAAACACATATTCAGTGTCATGAGTCATCCATAACAGTCACAATTTAAAATGTGGAGTAGAAACGTTTTAGGAAAAGTAGTATCAGCACATAATTTATGAACTAACTTATCACTAAGAAATACAAAACACTCAGAACTTAACAATAATGTTATTCTGGATACTTTTTTTTATTCGTGATGCTCTCTTCATTTGAATGAATACAATTCTGGGATTCTTTATCTACGACTACATACTTTCTTGTCAAATTATCAAGTAGGCAAACAACTGGATATCTTATTTTAAAATCTTGTGTTAAAAGTTTTGTTTTAAGTGGTATTTCATGCTTTAAAACTTACTAATAATGCTTTTACATGAAAATAATATTGATACACTATGCAATAATTGTAAAGGATGTATAGAGAAGGAATTCAACCTGAAAGGAGGATTAGTTTAGGCCTCGACAGAAACAAAATAAACTTTTATTTTCTTCACACTTCCATCTTCTTATCACTTTCAGTTACATAATATTTTACATTTTCAGAACTATTTCTTTTTCATAAAAAAAAATTCTCAGTGCTTTCCGGTCTTCCTTATTATAAAAAAGGAATATATCTAAAAATTTAAAATCATTTGTAACTAAAAAATAACCAAATGTTGGAAGAGTGAAGAGTGGATGAAAAATTGAAGAGAAAATGTATTGGTTACTATAACAGACTAACCAAACTCTCCATTCAGGTTGGCTTTCTTGTCTATCACTTACCAAACTGATTTCATATTTATAAGCCATTAGGTGATTATTCATTTTATTATTACTTTTACTATTATTTTATCATGCGAAATATTATTACTGAACTATTTTTACTCATCACAACATATTGCTGTGATTGTGAGATAGGTAAGGCCTATATTTCTATGTACTTAGCCATAGCACAAAGTACAGCGTTTTAGTTTAAAAAAAAAGTATTTCACAAACCTCTTTGTTGATTATTGTCTGGACTACAATCATTTGTTCGAAACAGTTCTAAAAAGTACAAGATTTGGTGCCATTGGTTGCTTAAAACAAGAGCGGTCTCTTTTTTTTTATTACTGTAAATTATTGTGTGTGTTTATAAATATAAGATAAACTGTGTAGAATATATTTTAAGCTAAATGAGTTCGTTTTCTACTGACTGAACAAAAGTGGTGTGGTGTCTACAAAGGTGCAATAAATGTACAATGCTCATATTAAAAAAAAATGAAGTGGCATTGTCACATTATTCACTTAAATCTCACTTAAAAACATTTACATTTTAAGAAATATTTCACCTTGCTTTTTAGAGGTAAAAAAAAATAGAGAATGGCTCAATAAAATGTAAATTTAGAAATGTATGATGTAATGTTTGTGTGTGTGTGTGTTGAAGGTATCACTTTGTTACTTGTGAAATAAATAAATGTAAATAGCTTACTTTTCATACCAATAGGGTAAGAACATTCTAATTGAAATGTGTCATATCCATTTAATATTTGAATTTTTATTATTTGTTTGGGGATTTGTGTTATTATTTTAGCCAAGGATCAGAGAATTCTTTAATTTGAAAGTATTTAGATTTAATATAAATAAATTTAGTAAAGGGAATTATGAAAAGTACATTAGCACATATTACTGTGGTTTGATCGATGGTGTCATATACTGGATTTAACTTCTTCATACTGGTATGCGCCAGTTGTCTCTTACCTGGTTTACCAATGATGAGAAAGGCCAGAGTTCAGATTATTTTCTTAAATGGTTTTTATAGATCCAAAACATCATTCTCACAATAGACTGGACTGCCGATGATGAGAAGCTTAAGGTTCAAATACTGGTGGTCGGATGAATTAAGAAGGCTTTATTCTTTATGGTTTTCCACTTTCTTTCTCTTTCTATGCAAATGTGGATACACTTAATCTAAATTCAACCTTCCTCATCCCTAACACCACATCGTAATTAGTACATACGCGCATTTAACTCGAACGGATGGTGAGATGCGGTGACCAAAAAAAAACTTGATGAAAGAGGTGGAGGGTTGATTCAAAGGAAGTAGACCTGCATGAAGAGAGGATGGGAAAACCATACCCATCGCACCAGGCTGAGATTCAACTGTCGCCGGAAATCCCGTCTTTTGCGACCTTGAGACCTTAGACTGGTGCGAGGGGGATACAAGTCTAAATGTTCTTACTCTAGTGGTACAGATGATTGGAAAACAACCAATCCAAGGGGCTGTCCTTAAATTATGTAAAGCTTTTTTTTTACACGATCTAAGACTCCCCTCCCATTCCATAACTCTTCCCCTTTCCCCTCTATCTTATATAATTTTTTATGAATTGGTAAATTAGATTATTTTAATCACTTGGTTACTTTTAAACATCACATAAGAATTGGTAATTAAAAAAACTTGAATAACAGTAAATAAATAAAATAAAAGTGAAATTTTTTAATTTACTTATATATATATATATATATTTTAATTTTGTATTTTCATAAACATTGATAAAAACCCTACATAAGATGGATTCTGACACCCCCTCTTCACCCTAAGTAAGAAAACAAGAAAATACTGATAAACCTCCCTCCCCCCAAAAACCCCTAAGTAATTTAAGGATGACCCCTAAGTGATTGTTTTAATTATTTATTTATTTTGTATAAATCTTGTGAAATTTTAATAAATTCTATAAAGACTGAGCGGGATCATAACTGTAAAAACTTGGTGAACTTACCATGTGTTCTAGTAGGAACAAAGTCAATTTATATCATATTGCTCCCAGCTGCTGATGGAATCTAGTGTTACTTTTCACTTTGCCTGTACCAAAGTGTTTTCCATCGCTAGTTTAGTGAGGTTTCGTAAAGGAATTTGTGTACATATTGGTCAGTTATTTTGATATATTTCTTTTATTAAATCTATCATTAATTGAAATGTAACTATTCGTGTGTTGTATGCTGGTTTCTTTGGCGTACGTCACTTTTAGACTTTGCGTTATAATCTGTACAAAAGAAATATTTTGTAGAGATGAGAAACTCAAATACCTTGAGTCCATAGCTCGAAGCCTTAGCGTGAAATCACAAACAAGTACAAAATTGTATAAAAATAATTCACTGAATAAGTGTCCTCATTCATTATACATAATAGCTATGGTCAGTGTTATCAAACTTTAGCAAGAAATTTATTTTCTATATTATACTAAGTTCATAAATAAAACCATGTTTTAATCTCCTTTTGGCCCCACCCCATGCCACCAGTGGTTGTCGGTTAGGTATTCCTGGCCTTCTACTGGCAATGGCGGATATGTAACAGACTTCAGAGTTTGGGGCACCATGTAGGTCCGGTCACATTGCCCTGATGAAATTATTTTATGATGATGTGTTGCAAGTAGAATTCTTAAACCTAACTTAAGCTTAAATAACCAGACCATGGCGACTACTGGAACAATTACAGGGTTCCTACAGTATTTGTAAAAAAATTCTCCCTGACTTTCCCTGACTATTTTCCCAAGTTCCCTGACCAACTTCTCACAAAATTTCCACTATAATTTTATGGTACTATTCATTTGGAAATATTAATTTAATTACATTTATTTCTGTCTCCTCCTCCCCTACAGCCGACCTTGCCTCACCTCTCATGGAAGAATAAGAACGCAGACGTCTTGCCAATCAGTTCAGGGAAAATGATGGAAAAATAACAAAATATATCAAACCCAATCAAAAAGGAAAAGCTGAAATCCATCTGCAATTGTTTTGCAGAAAGCTAGTTTACACTTCAGGAATGGATCACAGGCTGCTCTTTTCAGTATCCCTACAGGTTTTGTTTTAGGAAGCTTTTCTTCTTTGTGAAACTTAACAACGTGGTCCCATATTTGTAATGCCTTTTGAAAGAACGTTGCATTCTCTAATCACTGCACACCACAGAACTTCAAAGGAAAAGTTGTACACCCTGTCAACTGGGTAAACAATGCTTGACGAGCTGTAGAGTCAGTGAACAGGTAGTACGTGTGACACAATAAGCAATTTATATCCCAATTGACAGGTTCCACTCCTGTTCTCAAGGAACCATGAACAACATGAAGCTCACATGTCCCCAGATTTATCAAAATACATACTTCATTGTCTGTGACAGATTTTATGTGTTCCTGAAGAAGCGTTATAAACTTTAGATTGACATTTGGGCCATCCATTGACACTTGTATAAACTTAGAGACTGGAAGAGGAGAAATACCATCAGAGAAATGCTTAAGTAATTCTTCAGCGGTGCTTCTATCGAAAAAAACACTGTCCAAGCAATGACTGACAACTTTATGATTTTCCTTGTCCCAGAATCTGAATACAATGTCCATTTGCCCTCTTTGAATAACTTTATTCAATGCCTCATCAAAACAAATTACAAAGTTGTTACATGATTTTAGTTAGTCCAGTAAATTCTTATGAAAGAATGGAGCCAAGCCACTCGGAACACTCGGGAAACATAAAATGAAAAATTGTACTTAAATTATTGCACGAAATGAAATACATTTTATTGTCAACAACTTGCAAAGCCCAAATGACTTCCGCCTTATTTATATTATCTTTCATAATAAAAGTGTTAGGGTTTCTTCGAGCCACTACACTACTTTCACTTTTGGCAACACCTTCCTTCTGCGGCTTTACAATTTCCGATTAAACTGAAGTGTGACATGAATTGTCATTTCCCTGACTTTTCTTAAGCTTCCCTGACTTTCCCTGACTTTCCAGACCGTAGGAACCCTGAATTATTCTTTCATGAATGGTACCATCGGGAGTCAAACCCCAAACCTCTGTATTAGTAGCCAAAATGGTTACCTGGCGGTCTAGGGGTAAGGTGTCGGACTTCTGTGCAGGGAGTCCGGGGTTCAATCCTCTGTCCCGGCACATGATTGCCAAACCCTTCCTTCACCTCCTACATGACTTGTATTAATCACAACTTGTGAATGTGTGGAATGCCAGGCCTCCATCATGGTTCAGATCCCACGTTCATTTAATCCATTTCATCTCACAATCACCCTATCATTACACATTAGCGTAAGTGCGTATAACCCGAACGGGTAGTAAGACACAGTGCTAATGAAAATAATTAGTAGCCAAAAACGCCGACCACTAGACCAAGAGGCCGGCCTTCACTTGGCTTAATATTTTATTTATTTTTTACTAAAATTGGACATTTTTAAAGCTTTGATGATTCCAAAGAAAATTGCTGAATATGTTTCAAGAGAAATATAACTAGATCCATCTCTAATAGTTTATACTTTATGTTAGCGAAGTCTAGCCATGCAACCATTCTCAGCCCTATTTAAGGTTTTTAGATAGTTTTATTAAACTAGAAATGGACGATACTTTTGTGTACAGCCTTCCATTTTCTCTTGAAAGAGTTTGTGTGTGCCAATGTAAATATATGTGACTTGTAATTTAGTATCGATAACTCTCATGCATGCTACCAACCTCAGAAATGTAACTTGTCTTGTAGACATATCTATCTGTTTTTGTATGTAATATGTCACATGCACTTTGATAAGGTAAAAATAAATTGTAATGGAAGCTTGCAATATTTTATATTGGGAAATTTCACAATTTTGATCTGCTGGTCATGGAAGTCACGAATTGTCAATATTTTGGTCATAAGGTCACAAAAATATTTTTGTTTGAATTTCCCGTGCATCATAACAACATGAACGTGTTGAAAGTTACGCCACCCACTACCCATGATGCTGCAAGTTGCCTAATTGTTTTAACCGTGATACCAAGGATAAGGTTAGGTCACTATCTAGTTAAAAATTAATGTTTCGTGTGAGTGCATTATGCTTTTATATGCATTGTATAATGTTCGACCGTTTACCGAAGGAATTTTATGGTCAAAAAGTCACTAATTTTTGTTTCTCCAATTCATTAGACACCCTGTTAAAGTGTTTCAAATGGATAGGTTTAGTAAATTCTCAACATTCATAGTTTCATAATTATTTTATATTTCTAAAAAGACAAAACTGTTTTTGAACGTTTCTAGGAGGGGGAAAAAATGTGTTTACTTAATTTTTTGAAAGATTGGAGGAAAGCTGTGGATATTTCCAGTCTTAACATCAACATTATATAGTAGAATTATTTTTAAAATATTCATGGTTGGGCAACCTGTTTTAAAATGAGTTTCTATGTTGCTTTTTGGATTTCAGCTGAAACAAGATTCTAAGTTACATTTTTTTACACTCCAAAAATATTTAAGCTATTATACAATATAATTATAGTGTTTTGTCAGTTATTAAATAATACATAAAAACTGCAATTTGATGCAATAAAGAACATATTCATGTATCTAATTATTTGATGAATCTGCTGCAAGATTATCTCTCAACAAGCAAAGTCTAAATCCTAGAATGACTATAGTAAAAGGCCATTAATATTTTTAAATTTTCAACATGGTTTCCACAGAAACATTAAAATAAAATAAAATCCCATTTACCTTTGATACTTCAACAGTAGATTTTTTATTTATTGTACGGTATACATTTATAAGTTAAAGTGTTATTTTAATTAGTTTATTTTTATATATGTTTTTACTTTTTACTTTATTTTTATATTGTGCGGCCGGACAAACAAGATTTTGATATATTTATTTTCTTAGATTATTTGACAATTAAGAGTTTATGGTATGTTTATTCTGTGAATATTTTTATTTTATTTTTGTGTTATCAATCAAATTATAATTGTTGTATAAGCATATAATTTCATTTATGTACAAAATCTAAATTAATAATTTAATATGACATTAAAACAGAGTTGTGTGCTAAACTGAAAGTGGCTCAAGTTTTTAATGTATCTTCTTATTTGAATAAATTATTAATTATGCTAGGATTTACCCAATAATGTATACACTTCATGTGATCAATCATTTTATTCTGAGGCCAAACAGAGCGCTACACTACGTATGCTACGATTTGTACAAGACTCTTCAGTCTCGTCCAAGATATTGGTGGGTAGTGTGTAGTAAAATTAAAAATTATTACTGCTAAAAGTTTGTTAAGGAGTATGTGTTTTGTTGTGTTATAATCGTCAGCTTTGAGGTCTACAGTTTTCTGGCAAGGGTGTAGGCCTTGCCCTTTTATCCTCGTGTCAATGTTTAATCAAAGGAAAGTATTGTAATGATGAAAATTTTTAATCTTGGGATTATGATGAATCTTTACATTTTATGTGTGTCCAAACTCAAAAAAGTGGATTTTTCAATTCGGTATGTCCCTATGTGTGTCTGTCCCTGGATCTTACAGTTTGATGGATTTTGTTTAGACTTGGTATCTAGATGATAAATGGCAATACTTCAGTTCCTTTTTTTTT
>CABFWB010000485.1:0-21481 GCA_902151455.1 Timema bartmani | reverse complement strand
ATGTGTGCGTGTGTGTCCGTCCATAGTCATGCTAGATTTAAAGCCCTTGTCAGCAGTCAAATTCAAGATCCTCCATGGCCATAAGACAAACATTATACTGTCTCAAATGAATTAAGTTGTCTAATTGTTCATATAACTCACCCAAAAACGACAAGCCTGTAATTGGGGAGTCCAGGAGCACATTTGCGGAACGAGGCAACAGGCAAAAACAAGTCGAAGCTTATCTTGAGCTTTTTGTTATAGCAGTATTTTGAAATAAATCTTGGGGCGCCAACTTGTTTGAAAATTTGGAGACGAGACAAAATAGTTTCTGGAAGAAAAAAAAAGTACATACACACCTATAATCACACTGTGCCCTTAGAGGGTAGGCAAGAAACGAGGGCTCTGCGAGTACTTGTATTCCGAGCTCGTCGCTTAAGCTCGAGATCGAGATCGAAAGTTTTGTAAACTCATTATTTTCGAGCTTCCACTTGATGTACTTAAAAATCAATTTTTGCAATATTAAGCATTATTTAATTGAGATAATATCAGCATTTACACTTATAAATCATTTAGCTACTGGTCTCTTTCTAAAATAATAATTTATGTTAAATTAAAAATGTAATTTCAAGAATATATTATTATATTGAATGTTTTCAAACTTAAAGATATTTAAAACTCATATTAATTAATACATTTAGCTACAAAACTAGCTCTAGTTTAGTTACTATTTAGTTATAGAATTATGTTGGTAAACCTGTTTAAAATCAATGTTGATCTTATTTATTGCAATACATATTTTACCAAACTTACATTTATATTAAAAAAGCATTTATTATTTGATATTTTTTGCTATAAATCTTATTTTAGTCATATTATTTTTAATTTTAAAGCATCAGCATCAACTTTTATAAGCATTAAAAATTGAATTGAGGTAAATTTCTCAATAAAATAATGTCTAATGATAGCCTGTACAATGTGCATGTGCAACTGTGCATAGAGGAATGGAAATGGAACAGAAGACGTGATCATGACAATTACACTAAGGCATAATAAATTAAATACAAAACACTTCTAATTTCTAATTGTTTATGATTCGTACATTTTCTTATAGTGTAAATTAAGTTACTGAAGCTTATTTTGGGGAAATATTAGCTTATTAAAATGTCAATTTTATTAACTTTTTATCAGGACAGTGTAGAAACACACTACAATAATGTAAAGTGATAGTGAAGGAAGTCAACTTGAAAGGATAGTTAGGTTAGGCATAGATGATATAAACAAAGACACTTCTCTTTTCTTTCTACACTTTTACACTTTCCACTTCTTCAAACTTTCACAGTTGCACATTGTTTTGAATTTTCGGAAATATTTATTTTTCATATGAAGAGACATTAATGAAAAAGTAATATTCCCAAAAATTCAAACTAACCTGCAACTGTGAAAGTTTTGAAGAAGTGGAAAGTGTAAAGGTTTAAGAAGACATGAAGAGAGAAGTGTGTTTGATCCTAACTATCCTTTCAGATTTGCTTCCTTCACTATCACTTACTTTACATCAATGTACAGTGTTTCTACACGGTCTTGTTACGGTGTACATTTCCAAGCCAACATGCAACTTATTCATTTTATTAACTTTTTTTTATAATTGTTAGTGTAGTTTTAATGTCCTTAAAGACATCATTGTGAAACCATCTTAGTAATTTTTTTATTAAATTTTAATTCAAGTGTTGTTCTTATTTTTAAATTGTGTTTTATAAGTGTTATTTCTAATATTAAAATCAATATTTCCATTATTTAAACTTTTTTCAAAAGTATTAGTCTTTATAAAAATGAGTGTCATTCATATTTTAAGAACATGTGTTTTAATATACTTTTTAACATTTTAAAATTATGAATATACTCAAACTCGGGAGATTTTAGAAATACTCGAGTTTGACTCGAATGAAAAAACCCAAGCTTGCAGACCCCTAAGAAACTGTATATATACCTCAAAAAACAACCCCTTGCTTGATCCATCCTCACTAACTTTATTCACACTTCCCTATCCTTGCACACTCCCTTCACTTCAACAACATCCATACACCGAGTTATACATTATATTTTACTCTTATTCAAAATAGAGGCATATAAAATGTAAATATTTTATAAATAGGAAGGGGATCCTCAGCCCCTCAAATTCATAAGGATACTTGCAATTTAAAAAAAAAAGGATTATTTTAAGCACAGTGTTTTACTACCTGTTCGGGTTATAGCCTTATGTACTAATTACTCTTAATGTGTTAGGGATGATAAAGGTTGAATTTAGAGGAAGTGCACTCACATTTGTGTGGAGGGAGAGTGGAAAACCATTTAGTAAAACTACCTTCAGTGTTATCAGTCGGAATCAAACCCTGATCTCTCCATCATTGGCAGCCAGTCTATTGCGATAGTAGCACTTTAAGCCACGGGGCCCCCAAAATAGGTAAAACTATATTAATTTTTCAGAATGTTGAATTGAAATTAGTTTAGAGGTCTAATCCTTCTTAATGGTAGGCTCCTAGGTCCTAACCATTCAAACGCTAATCAGTTTTACATCATAGTTAAATCTGTCGATCATGATAAGACTATTCAACACCTTAGCTCAGTCGGCAGCAGTTTGTCTACTGAGCTGAGGGTTCCAATTTTGATTCCCGGCTTTGCCAAAAAAATGTATCATTGGTTAAATGTAGGTTTACCCTTTCACGGTGATGAATTAACGTCCGGGAACGGGATGTTGTGTCTGTTCTAGTCTTGAGTTAAATTATAAAGCATATGAAGCTATGACGGGCCTAGCAAGCCATTAGTGGAAAATATATTACTTGAATGAAAAAAACTGACCCAGATCACAGGCTGGAAACATTAATGGATGCAAAGTAAAGATCATGATAGACTAGACTAGACTAGATTTCAATGAGATAACTTAATAAAGTAATAAAAAATTAGCTTACCCACTCCAACACAGTCTTTCGGCCGGAGCAGAGGCAAAACTATAGACTCATCAATTTCATCTTCATCGTCTTCATCATATTCATCTTCTTCGTCCTCATCCTTTAGTTTCAGAGGTTCGTCGTCGCTGCTCATTGTGAGGTCCATCGGTTCCAGCCTCGGCTTCACTTCCCTTTCTTCCTTAGCGCAAACCGTGACCGTAGCATGGCCCTCCAGTTCCACAGCAATAGTTTCCACCGGTTTGGCTTCTGCCTTGACTCCCTGCTTCCCTTGCTGACAAATGTTCTTAATGTCACCTGCATATTTTCTGGATGGGTTGAAGTATCTGCCTCTTGTGGGTTTACGTTTATTCTTACTATTCCTTTGCCTGTTCAAAGCTGGTGAGGAGACAGTAAGACACTTGATTTCATCATCGTCATCCTCGATGTCTATAATCAAAGATGACTCCTTTATTTTTGTTTTAGAAACTGCCAATAAAGCGTCACTTTGTTTACTACCATAGTTTGATAGTGATGGTGAGAAACTTGGTTTTATATCAGAATCTAGTGAGTCGGAAGCACATTTATCCAAATGATTTTGTTGGTTGTAATTAGGCTTATTGTTATTTCTAGTGGATTCTGTACTGTTGAAGTGATTCCTATTCTTCCAGCTGGGGTAATGTCTGCCTCGATAACTCCTCCTCCTATAGTGATGGTACGTATAGTTCCTACCTTGATAATAATTGTGAGCCTGGTTTTGATATGGCATGCTGCCCAAGGCTAAATTTTGTGCCATGAGAAACATTCTTGAAGCTTGTGCATACATGGTTTGGGCAGAGAGACCAGGATTGCCAATGTTTGGGTAGTTATTAAAGGGCACTGGAGGCATGTTATAAGGTTGCATATACATTGAAGGTGTTGGCAATAGGGGAGAATGATGGGAGTTTAAAGGCGGGGCGTTTAAAGGTGGGGGAGCATTAGCGCGAGGACCCCAGACATAAGGCAGCCAAGGATTGATTCGTCCGTTGTTTTGTTCTGAGACCGAATTTCGACCATACTGAGAAGCAAACACGTTGGTATTTTGGACAGGTCTCCCTCCAAAGCCGACAGCTTTCAATCTCCAAAGTTGAATGTAATAATCTTTCTGCTTTGGCTTAGAATTTGGCGGAAGAAGATGCTCAGGTGGGGTTTTAACATGGATGGTAAAACTGTTTTCTGCACTCGGGATCTCATTTAAAATAGCTTTCCTCTCTTCAGGGGTCAACTTTGCACTCTCGTTTGCATCCAAATCAATTACTTCAATCTCGTTGTAAAATTTGGCCATTTCCTCTTCTATATTGGTATTCAGTGGTTTGAATTCATCATCCGATAGATCAACAACATTCTGACAAGTCTGTGAAGTGGACAAACTTTTGTTGCGTTTATTCATTGAGCTTTGTCCAAAGTAGTCCTGTGTTGATGTAGACGACATTGAGGCACATTCAATTACTTCAGTCTCATTTGCATTAGAAGAGGTTTCATTCTTTAAATTAGTCAATTCCCATGGATTTAAATTAATTATTCCATTCTTGGAATCAGGTAACAAATCAACTTTAGAGCACTGCTCAATTGGGCGGGTTTTATTAGTCGAAAGAGACCTCCTTTTCCCAGTTGTCCTATTTTCACTATATAAACTGGACCCATCAAGATAGCGTTTGCGATTCATTTGATTTGCTGGAGTTGCTTCGGTCTTAATTGGAATAATTTCTATATCTGACTTTATACTTGTACTTGATGCTTCATGGTCACTGTTAAATTCAATCAGATTAATTTCTGTAACAATTGGTTTATGCTCTTGCGATGTGTTTATAATTTGACTGGTTTGAATGGCTTTCTTTTTAGTACTAACGCTTGGACCAATTTCCTCAATGTCTACAAAACACTTAGAGGAACCTTCCTGATTCATATTCAAATCTCTCTTACTGGTAGTGTGCTGTTTTTCACCAATTTCAACAATGTCATTATCATCTGTTTGCTTATTGAAAGAACATGTATGAATATCACCATCAGTAATATCAATCAACTCCGCTGATTTTGTAATCAGTTTGGAATCAGACTTTTCATTCGCAATTTTTTCTGAATCTTTTTGCATTGAGGAAGATTGTTTTGGTTCATATCCCTCCACAATCATGATTTCATCTTCGCTATTAACTTCAACAGCCGAAGGTGATCTCTCTTCACGTGATAATGAATGGTCGGCATTTAATGTGTCTGAATTTCTTTCTTGTGAGCAATTGTTTGAATTTTTAATCAAACCACCAGAATCCATTGATTCTTTACTGTTCAATTCGTGTTCAATGTGTGAATCATCCACATCTTGATTGATTTCTTGAAGGTTGTCTTTGCTTGTCGGGAGAACAGATGAATGACTATCAGTGTGACCATCAACTCCATTACTAACGTCTCCAACTTCAAGATCCACTTCCATTGACGTGCTACCAGTGACATTTTTATTAATAAAATTTGGTTGCTTCTCCACCCTTATTTGTGCAGTGGAGTCCTCTTTGCAAATATCAACATTTTCCTCAATATTTGTACTAACAATATGCACCAGCACCTCATCCTTGGCACCATCGGCATTAGATTCTTTATATTTATTATTAATTTCTCCTGCATTATTAGTTACTTCACTCTTTACTTTGTCAGTATTTTGATGATCAAGAGATTTCTTCATATTTTTCTCTAAAGTGTCTTTGTTAGTGGTTTGATTTTCTAAAGTACTGCTATCACCAATAGTTTGTTTTGAAATAGGCTTTGTTTTCAAACCACTGGGAATTTCTAATGAAACCCTGATGTTTTCACTTCCAAATGCCCTTTCTGAGTCGCCCACTACTGAAGAGTTGTTAGTTACCAAACTTATTTCTGTACATTCATCAAGTGTTTCGATCTTAACTGAACCTTGAGTTGCTGAATGAGATGCTTTATTTTGCGAGTTTATTGATGTTGATCTTAATGTATGAGAATCT
This sequence comes from Timema bartmani, assembly GCA_902151455.1. NCBI lineage: Eukaryota > Metazoa > Arthropoda > Insecta > Phasmatodea > Timematidae > Timema > Timema bartmani. The sequence goes on along the minus strand of CABFWB010000485.1, from coordinate 15,555 downwards.
GAGAAATGCTTTGATCCATCTTCTAGTTTTATATCAGTCTTAGTTACGGTTTGTTGCCAACAATTAAATTTACTAATTTTTGAGGAAGGTGGTTGAGACTCATTCTTCAAGTCATCTGTTGAGAGTAAAAAATTATTTTTGTAAAAGCAATTTTGCTGTGAATCAATAATTTCATTATCAATAATACTAACTTCATGATCATTGTCATCAATGTTGATTAACTCTAAGTTTTGATTTCTCGACAAACGATTCTCAGATAAGATGATCACATCTTTGCTGCTACTCACATTAGGGGGTATTGAATCCTTCGGCAATCCCTCCCCTACAAAAACTAAATCATTCTTTTGATCTTCACAATAATTAATTGATGACAATTTTAAGTTTTCTCGGCACAAAAGTTTCATTAATTATACTTTTAGAACTGTCCGATAAACCAGCACAATTTGTTTGTGATGTGACTAGTTTATTTTTACCTACCCGAGAATGTTCTGCTGATGTGACCTCTTCAGATCTTCTCACCGAAACAACAGTGTGCCCCAGAACACGATCAACTCGACCAACACCTTTAGCTGATGTCGCACTACAAATTTCTTCAATGTCACTATCCGCTGAGTCGGATGAATTGTGTGGATTCAAGGAACTTTGTTCTCGGTCTCTGTTGGGATGGCCAACCTGTGATTGATTCCTCCTGCACTTGTTCTTCTGGCGGAGGACGTACTCATGCAGACCGACGGTGCGCTCATAGTTAGTGACCTTGAGTGAGGGGGAGTGACGCATGACACGGTACCCTTGACGCATTAGGTGAGCATACGTACGGTACTCATCCAAGGTAATCCCTGTTTTAGAGCCCAGAACTATATTATAGGCCTGTTGGACGCTCAACACAACCCCTCCATACATCAGCTCCAGATTGCTCTGAAACATAACAAATTGTAATCTTATGTATTAATACCAATAGCTCAAATGTCCAAACAAACTCACTCACTAAAATAACACAACAAATTTTTAAAAAATCTGAATAAATTGTTAGACCTACATTTTAGCTCTGTTTGTAGCACGTCTACCTATTTAAATGAATCTCACGGGTTAGAATCCTGTCAAAGAGTGATGTCATAGAAGTCAAAGTGGAAGAGAAAAGGGACTAGATAAACCGCAAATAAATGATGACCACATGGAAAGAAGATTGAGTTTCAGGATCTAAGAAAGGAAGCTGCTGATAAGACATTCTAATTTGGTTAAGGCAACAAAATTGCTGTAAGACAGGACAACTAATAGTACTGTATTGGTTTTAATATTGTAGGGCCTAGCACATAATACGACCCTAAAATTTTGAAGGTGTTTTGCATGAAAATAAAAGGTCTCGAATTTACCTTGAGGTAAAAACTTAACCAATTTGACATAGTTTTATTTGAGCTCTATATAGCTTTTTATCATTCTCTTGTTATGATGCTATGGTTATGGTTGTGGTGTTATGAATATTGCCATTATCTATGCCCCACGATGGGCTACAACTATGGTGATTACGTGCGTATACGTGCCCAGCGGTGGGTTCCAATTATTGTAACCCTTTACTTTGTCGCTATTGCCCAGCAATTTTAGTGTCATGTATTGAATTTATTAAAACTTGATTACTTATTGTAATGTCCATTACACCATGCTCTTCTGAGACACGTTCTACAAGTAGTTGAATATAAATTATTATTTCACTAAAACACCTTTTTTTATTTAGATTTAGTTTTGAAAATATTTAATTATTCTTTAAATAAAATACTACACCATTTTTATCCAAAAATTACTTAGATGTAATAAGATTTTGGCAAACTACGTCCTCACAAGTAAGGATTCCAACCCAGAGTGATATCGTTCTCATTTGTCAGAACTTCCACATCCATTATCAGGACTTTCCTGTCCCAAACAAAGGAGAATGAGCTGACTATGGAAAATTTTAAATGATGATTACAGAAAAAGATAGTACCATGAAATAAACACAGTGTGTTGTGGTTGTCAAATAGACCGATATAAAAAGTTTTTATATTAAATAACACAAAATGGATGAATAGAGGGATAAAAATTCTCTGAATGACTATGAGATATATCAGTGTATTTTTAGTTAAATGAAATAAATGTGTTAGTAAAAGGTTTAAACATCATTAGTAAGTTTGAAACTCACGAATTGTGTCTTTGAATAAGTTTATGTAGGCTAATATAGTAAAACTTCCTTCAAGCTGGTATTGGGAACACCCAATGGCAGCAGCTGAGTTACATAATGTCTTTGGCCATAATTTTATCTCAATAATTCAGTCTGTTTACAGTATCTGTGCACTAAGCTTTTTAAACTCATTGGATTATTTTATATACAGTACAGGTATTGAATATTATCTTTTACGATATACAATGACTTCTAAGTGTAGTAGTGATAAAAAGAGGACTCATAAACCGCTTACTTTAAATACCAAGTTAGAAATTAATAAGCTAGGTGGGTGACCTTGTGGTCTAGGGGTAAGGTGTCAGACTTATGTGCTGGGGTCTGGGGTTCGATCCTCGGTCCCGGCACAGATTTATCTGAATGCCAAACCCTTCCTTCACCTCTGACAAGATGTGTATTAATCACAACTTGTGAATGTGAGGAATGCCAGGCCTCCACCGTGGTTCAGATCCCACGTTAAACTCTAGGTCCTCCATTTCATCTCACAATCACCTTACCATTACACATTAGCATAAGTGCGTACAACCTGAACGGGTAGTAAGACGCGGTGATGATAATAATAATAATAATAATAATAATAATAATAATAATAATAATAATAATAAGCTAGGTGAGTAAGATAGGTTTGGCTTGCACAGCCGTTAATACAATCGTGAACGCAAAGTGTGTACTGTAGGCTATATACCTATTATTTTTGTATTGGTTTTTTAGGTCTACATCACACTTATGATAGTATAAACATGTTATTAGGAATTTATATGCATTTCAAGTTAAAAAAAAAAGTTATGTCCCGCTTTACAGCGGGGTGTTGGAACCCTGCCCGCTCTATGAGTGAGGCCCTACTACAGTATGTTAGGTTCGGATCTCAACTCTTACAATTCATGGAAACCATGAGACTCTAGCTATGACATAAGTGACCAACCCACCATCTCAAGGAGATAAAGAGCCTCCTCAGGATACAACCATATTTTGGACTCCCTCTCGTGGCCGATGACCTGCCAATGTTTACCGGTCACCCGGGTCACCTCAGCTTCCTTCAGCTCATCATTCCATTCAGCCCTGGCTAGGTTCCCCCTGTGAAACATTGAAACAACCAATGACAGAAAACAGAACCCGTATTTAAAATTTATTTATTTTTAACAGCAAGAATTACTACTCATTTGGGTTATGCGTATTAAGTACTAATTTAAGGTGACCAGGCATTCTGTTTTTAACAGCTGAGTGTCCTTTTTTTTTTATATGGTCTCGTTGTCCCCAAGAAACTTTAACAGGACACTAAATTGTCTCTTTTTATTAATTCTAGTCCTGTTTTGTCCCTTTTTTATTGTGGCATAATCGCAGTAGTTCTAGAAGCTTTGAGCGTTGTGAATGTCAAATGCGCGAAAGGCTCTGCTAATGATGTGTGAAATAAGCATAATAATTATATTCAGAGGTCGAATATGTGCACGTCTGTGACGATTTTAAGCGATTGTGAATGCACTCTCTCTGCGTATAATTTGAAATTTGACAGTCTGGTTAATGCTGCAATGTGTGGTAGCACTGCTGCATCAGCTGTTCAGACTAATAACAAGGGGTAGAAATGGTGTGTTGTGTTTGTATGCTTTGATTTCTCTGAAAAGTAAATTTGTTGTAAAGTATGCAGGTTTCCTTCTAACAGTGAAATATTTAGCTTGTGAAATATTAACTGTTAAAAGTTATGTTTCATCCTTTACATCATGCCAAAAAGAAAGAAACCATTTAGGAAAAACCACCCCCAGTTCACCCGACCGAGATTCGAACCTTGATCTCCCCGTCCTCGGCGGTCGAGCTCAACACGACTAGCGCGTTAGCCAACTACACCACCGAGGCGGGTTTTAACACTATAGTCGACCTATGTGGTCTTGGAGTTAAGTGCTCGCCTCAGGACCCAATGTTTGTGGGTTCAAACCCAGTCGGGGTCGATAGATTTTCCTTGAACACGATAAAAATATGTAGCACAATTTCTTTTGTAGGCAAAATAAAGCCGTCGGTTTTATGTCGATTGCAGCATGTTTTAAAGAAACTCTTTAAGGTACGGGGGAAATACCTTTCCCAGCAAAATTGGTAGGTACTTTCGCTCTCAATCATAGAAATGATCATGTGCTGATATAATCAGTCAGTTAAGAAAGTGCACGTTAAATACCTCAAAAAGAAAATTAAAAAAAGCATTAGTTTATAGCTGATGTACATTAATAGCACCATGGCAGTTGACAAACTTTCAAATATTAATTATTATTATTATATTTAGCACCGCGTCTTACTAACCGTTCGGGTTATACACTTAAGTACTAATTACGCTAATGGATTAAGAATTGGGAAGGTTGAATTTAGATTAAGTGAACCCGCATTTGCGTGGAGGGAGAGTGGAAAACCATTTAAGAAAAACCACCCTCAGTTAACCCGACCGAGATTCTGAACCTCGATCTCCCCGTCCTCGGCGGCCGAGCTCAACACGACTAGCGCTTTAGCCAACTACGCCACCGAGGCGGGTTTCAAATATTAATATTTAGCTATTTTGTAAATTTAGTAAAATTGTCCATCATCAAAGAAATTTAGGCCTAGTTATATTCCTATCAGGTAGTCAAATTGAGATATTTATCGGTTCTAGTTCATCCAATAATCATTTTAAGATTTTGGTTCTGGTTAGAGAAAAATAAAAGTTTTGGTTCTGTTTGGTTCTTAATTAGGTCCCGGTTCTTTTAACTTTTATGTAATAGCTACACTTACATTATAAAATTTGTAAATAGAAAAATACATTTAAAAAAAATAGACTAAATCAAAAGTTATCTATAAAAAATATTTACAAAGGAATAAATTACATTCAACACTGACCAAAAAAATCCTTAGGAAAGGAAAACAAGAGTACCGGTATTTTAATTAAGATATAGCCTATATATTTAGGCTCATAAAGGTTTTATAGATTCTTAAATTATATATTAGTTAATTATATATTCTGGTTTTGGTTGTAAGGCAATTTATTTTTAGGCTTCCTGTTTCAGTTCATTAAAAATAGCTGTTGATTTCAGTTATTGGTTCTGGTTCTAGTTTGACTTGTGATTTATATAATATTACATAAAATTCAGAAGACTTAGCAGCTATACCATTTGTTCAGAATTACCATTTGACAATTCACTCTTTCTAAAAACTTACAACTTGACAACTCATTCTTCCTCAAAACTTACAATTTGACAATTCACTCTTCTTCTAAACAGTTTGACAGCTCACTCTTTCTCCGAACTCACAATATGATAACTAACTCTTCCTTAAAACTTACCAATTGACAATTCACTCTTTCCACCTAATTTATTATTTGATGATAGTCTTCATCTAAATAAACTATTTAATAACACAATCTTCATCCAAATATACAATCTGACAACTTGTCCAAACATACAATTTTATAGCTCGCACTTCCAACAAACATATAAATTTCACAATTAGCTCATCTTCCTCACTTACAATTTGACAACTCGCTCTTCCTCTAAAAGTGCTTTCCTTTCAGCTATAGCCCTTTGTATTTGTTTATCTTCCAGCCACGAATGGGAGGGTCTAAAATCCTTGTCCCCTTTGGTAGGTAGGATCCTTTCCTGAAGAACACGGTATTTGCTCAGCATCGCAGCACTGCAAATATTAAAACAAAATGTGAATCTCACACACAGTCCTGATTGGCTACACCAAATTTATTTATTCCTTACTTGGGTTTCTATTCTTCCTGCAAGAAAATGCAGAAACAATTTATATTCCTTCTCCCCACCGTACTTGCAGAAATCAATCCTTTATTATTTGTATAGCATGATTTTGGTAGGAAGAAAAGTTAAAAAAATTACACTTAAGCTATAATTTTGAAGAAAGCCATAACTAACATTTTACTATATTTGTTGTGTCCTTATATCACTATAAATATTAGACTTATCTACCAAAAGTAACAGTTGATGATCAGGTGACTTGATGTATAAAAATAGTTTGTTTTTTTAATCACCATGTCTTACTACCTGTTCAAGTTGTACACATGATAATTACACTGATGGGTTAGGGATGAGGAAGGAAATATTTAAGAGGTAATTTACCCGCATTTGTATGGAAGGAGAGTGTGAAACCATTTAGAGAAAACCAACCTCAGTGGATCCAAGAGGAATTCGAACCTTCCTACCAGCGTTCTACTATATCTATATAGGCCTATTCAGATCTCCAGGTAATAATTATACAGGTTGTAGGTGATGACAGGATAAGTATTTTTTTTAGCACTGTGTCTTACTACCCATTCAGGTTATACGCCTGTGTACTTATTGCTCTTATGGATTAGGGATGAAAGCCGCTTTGGTATCCACATGGTTTAAAGCGCTACTCTTACAATAGACTCGACTGCCGATAAGAGGGAGATTGAGGTTTGAATCTCAGTTGGGTGTACTAAGGGTAGTTTGCCCAAAATGGTTTACCACTCTCTCTATATATATATATATATATGCAAATGCGGGTACATTTCCTATAAATATAGCCTTCCTATCCATAAAACCATTAGCATAATTCGTAAATAAGCGTATCTTAGCCCAAAAGGGTAATGAGAAGTGGTGCTAAATAAAATAATTAGGGATGAAGGTTGAATTTAGAGGATGTGTGTGCAAATTTGTATAGAGAGTGGAAAATTATTTAGAGAAACATTTTCTAAGTACACTCGAACAGGGTTCAAACCCCAATCTCCCTGTCAGTGGCAGTCTAGTCTATTGCGAGCTTGACACCTTAGAGCAGTGGTATTCAATATGGTGTAAGCAAAGACATCTTAAGGGCTATGTAAAATTTAATATGTTATATAATATACATATAAATATTTCTCATTTAATACTTATTATTTAATACAATATTTTGTATGTGATTTATTTTATGTGTAGATGACAATCCATGTAGATCATGTTCCATATGTAGATTCCATCAAGTGCTGGTACCAGCCACTTTGGGGGTGCAAAGTTGGGTTACAAGACAAATATTTCCATTTAATAAATTTGGTGTCAGTGATACCAAATAGCGGCGCAATGATACACCAATGTTGGCGCTGTACACACCTAGGGAGTAAGCAACATATGCAGTACACAACACAAACCAACACAGGCAGCTTGTGTACCAACAGTGGTGGTCGCCACTTTCAACAGTTATTGTCAATTATGGATTTCTCTCTTCATACAAACGTTCTGCTCACAATGTGCAGCTCCCAATATTAAGTGAATCCACTTCCTCAGTCGAGATGCCTCAGCCGTGCTCTCAATATCGGCCCTTTTCAGTGTTAACAACCTTATCCTTGAAAGAGTTAACAATTCCTTATTGGTACCTGCAGGTATTTCAATGCTTGTTACTACTCATTATTTATGCTCCACTTGTAATTTGCTGAAGAATGATGAGTTGCCTACACCCCCATGTGCATACAGCGCCAACTTTGGTGTTTCATAGCGTCGCTGGTGCCAAGTTTATCATGTGGAAATACTTGTCTTCACCCCCTACAACCTGTATAATTTTTTTACCTGGAGATCTGAATAAGCCTGTATATTGTACCTACACCAGAGGGCAGGACATAAGCCGTTTCATCTTGTTTGAGGTGATGGGGTGTGTCAAGCTTTGAATATTTAGGAACAGTTTTAAGTAGCAATAACGATATTACATTGGAAGTTAGGAAAAGAATAGTCAGGAAATGCATGTTATTACTCGGTCAGTAAGTTGTTAACACCTCGCCTGCTGTCAAGTAACGTAAAACTCAAAATATACAAAACAATAATTTTACTGGTTATTCTCTATGGGTATGAAATGTTATCTTTCAAGACTAGTACACACTAGGAAACATTTACTTGGAAACATTGTTTTCAAACTGTTGAAAACAAATAATAGTTGTGTTTTACAAGAAGGAAACAAGTTTATTTTTATCCCTTTCAAGTGGGTAAAAGAAACTTTGTTTGCGTTTCTAGACGTGTTTTCCAACATTTCCAGCAACAAACAAACTGGACCAGTTTGCTTCCGCTGTTTAGAGAGATCACATCAGTTCCTAGTTTGTCATTGGTTGGCGTGCCAACATCACAATGTAAACCTCTACTCGTATGCAAATTAAAGGGTTTGCATGACACAAATTCTACTTGCAAGAATAGTTGAGCACTCGAATAATTTGGTGACAGCAGTTAACTTGTCGAACCAGCTGCACATGCATCCTAGTTGTACTTGTATGTGCAAACCTTGATTGGTGTGCCAGTTACCGCTCGCAAAGAACTGATACAGTGCATTGTTTAGAACAGTTGTGTATATGCCTACATGTGGTGAACTCTAATGTCCCACAAGTAAATCTTTGCACAGTATTCAAAAATGTGTGTAAACTTTTACCTGAACGACAGTTGGGATTGGCATGGCTATTGGCACAAGCTGACTGAAGATTACTGATCATTAATCGGCCCCTTAATACAAGTAAAGCTTCAGTCATGCAATTTAACCATTTTTCCAACTCTCAACGATATTTGTTCCTGTGTCACTAAGGTGAGTTCAGTTTTGAATTGTTCACTATAACAGTTTTTTTAGTAACCTTGAATTTAATATCATTGAATTCCCCATAGTTTTGTGATTGTAGTGTTAGTCAAAATTTTGTCATTTTCAGGTTTTTTAGAGAAAATTTTTCACCTAAACAGTAAGTTACAGGGTCATTTCACATCAAATCAACTAAAAAAATACAACTCAACCTGATCATTTAAATGAAATTTTTACTAATTATTCTTCCCTTAAATCTAACCATTAAAATATATTTTTTAGCTTTTTTAATGGCCCCGTTTTTGAGAAATCGATTTTTGAACTTTCAATAAAAATAGATTTTTTCTCCTGCACCCATTTTTAAATTCTTATTAATTTCTGTTCTATTGCTGGTAAAATTATGCTTTTTGGTTCATTTTTTTCATTTTGAAATGGGCTTTAATCTGATACACAACTTGGCACACTTTTACCATCATTTTTTTTTATAGAACTTACATGTATATGTACACATAAATGTTTTCAGCAAAATGCATCTAATCAATAGCTAATTTTGAAAAATTAGTTCTTTGTACACCTTTTTAGTAAAATATTGTTTGCTTTGTTCATTTCTACTGCTATCAGTCGATACACTCTTCCTATTGGTGTCGTTGAATCAACTTTAGTTATAATGTCAGATCTATTAACACTCATTATGTCTGAGAATTGGGGGTATTTAAAAGATGGACTGTGTCCATACGGCTCTAAAAAACTTATCTTAATATCTTCCTTTTATACACCAAGAACACACCCCAACCACTAATGATTTGAGTTCTGGCAAGTTACAAATCCAACAATGTCACTTATTTCCAATAGGTTGTCTTCAACAGATACTATTTCTTCTTTGGCTTCAGTTGACAGACTGTAATACTTAATTTTCAGCCTAGTTTTACTCTCAATTGGAATGTAGTTGTGCAACTGTTGTGTCCCTTTGATAGTTTGTGAAGTCTTTAGTCTTGGTTGTAAGAATGTGTTTTCTGTTTCATAATAATTATGCTTTTTGGTTCATTTTTTTCATTTTGAAATGGGCTTTAATCTGATACACAACTTGGCACACTTTTACCATCATTTTTTTTTATAGAACTTACATGTATATGTACACATAAATGTTTTCAGCAAAATGCATCTAATCAATAGCTAATTTTGAAAAATTAGTTCTTTGTACACCTTTTTAGTAAAATATTGTTTGCTTTGTTCATTTCTACTGCTATCAGTCGATACACTCTTCCTATTGGTGTCGTTGAATCAACTTTAGTTATAATGTCAGATCTATTAACACTCATTATGTCTGAGAATTGGGGGTATTTAAAAGATGGACTGTGTCCATACGGCTCTAAAAAACTTATCTTAATATCTTCCTTTTATACACCAAGAACACACCCCAACCACTAATGATTTGAGTTCTGGCAAGTTACAAATCCAACAATGTCACTTATTTCCAATAGGTTGTCTTCAACAGATACTATTTCTTCTTTGGCTTCAGTTGACAGACTGTAATACTTAATTTTCAGCCTAGTTTTACTCTCAATTGGAATGTAGTTGTGCAACTGTTGTGTCCCTTTGATAGTTTGTGAAGTCTTTAGTCTTGGTTGTAAGAATGTGTTTTCTGTTTCATAATTTTTGGTATATTATCTTTGGCCCAATCATAAAGCTGACGAGGTGTCATATTTGCTCAATGTATACCGTGCGTAGACTTGCCAGGGCAGTTAGCCGTTTTACAGTCTCCCACACCATCACAAGCATTTTTGCCATGTGATGAGGAAAAAAAATTCCACTCTGCTTTCATGCTAAAGTCTTCTTCATGAAAGCAAAGGTTGAGAAAGTTGGTCTTATTTTTATATTGTGATGCTGCTCCATCTGAGAAATAATGTATTTTTTCAAGTGGTGTGTGGAAAGTTCGCTTCAAGAAATCAATTATTACTCTTTGAAAGAGATGTACAGCTACTGTACCATGTGACATACAGTCAGAAATAATCACCAGACTTATATGCTCTAACTTCTCAGTATTTTCAGTTTTGTAATAGATAACAAAAGGATGGATTGTGACTTGTGCATTGTTTCAGTGGAAGCCTTGTACAGAGTTTTGTAATATAAAAGAATAATTTTCCGCAAAGTCACATATAACTAAATACTCATTTGGGGGTATGTTTTCTTGGAGGTTCTTCAGATATACTGACTTCTGTTTCTCAATATATGAATGAAGTAGTAATTTTGGCTTTTTAATACTGCCATTTTCATCATAGCTCATGCGCCCATAGGCATCACATTTTGAAATTTTCAGTTTATATAGATAATTAATAGTTAAATAAAATATATTGTTTTCAAAATTTTTGAAAAACACGATCACAATTTTTTTTTTAAAGAGAGGGAGAAAAAAAATATTGTTGAAAGTATGCCAATTTGTATATCAGATTAAAGCCCATTTCAAATTGAAAAAAATTGAGCCAAAAAACATAATTCTAGCACCAATGGAACAAAAGTTAATAAGAATTTAAAAATATGGCGCGGGAGAAAAAATCTATTTTTATTTAAATTTCCAAAATAGATTTCTCGAAAGCGGGGTCATCAAAAAATCTTTAAAAAAATATTTGTGTTTAGTTTTAAGGGAAGAATAATTGGTAAAAATGTCATTTAAATAAAGAATGGTCAGGTTGAGTGACTGGTTGATTTGACATGAACTGACCCTAGAGTTCATGGGTTTCATCCCAAGCTATTAAGAAAGTATTAGGAATAGGCTTAGCTGCGATTTTTTATACCGGTGGCTACCATCACTATGATTTTAATATATTGATCATTTTTACCAGTGTTTATTAACAGTGACTAGCAGTTCAAGTGTCTTACCGGACTAATATTTTTTCATATAGGCCTACCAGACACAGTTTGTTGCTGAAGAAATATCTTGTCCCAGTCACCGCTCTTTAGGCCTACTATACTTGCAACATTAGTAAGGCCTATTTCTATTACTATTATTGGAACATTTTTAAAGCACATGTGATGCTGTAGTCAACGGTGTTCACAAACATTATATTTGAAATACTAAAATTATGTTCTTTATTTGATTTATTCAACAGACGAAATTCTGTGTGATGTTAATGTAATGAAAGTTTTGTATGGTTGATAAGACTGCCACCATACAAAATAGTGAAGTAGTGAAGAGTGTAGTCCCAAATGTAGCAGTGTCGAAGCTCTTTACTCGTGTTGTTGTAGGGGGGAAGGTGGAGTTTGGGTTCACTTGCTTGTGCTTGTCTTTCACTATGGTTTAGAGGAAGGTTTAACTATAATTAATTTGACTAACTTTCAATAACTATAAATTTAAATTACAAGTTTCTTGCATCCATATTTAAAGACAAAAAAATATGATTTCCAGAGAAAATTATATTTTATAACTGAATCAGCCAGAATGCTATTCCACCCTTAAAACCTGTGTAAGAGCGGAGCGACACTCCAGCTTCACTTCACCCCCCGGTATCGGCTCTTCCTCAAATACTGTAATGTTTAGTGGAACATAAAAGCAACCGATATCAGACCGCTACTACTCATAATCTGTGAGTTACCATATCACCATCTGATATTTTATTAGTCATAGTCAATGCTTTTGTAATCCAAAGTGTTCAGCTGTCGCCTTCTGTCAAGTAAGGGCCTATATCGCTCTAGAAAGCTCACCAATGTTTCAATCATGCTACTTTTGACACCCCAGTCACTGGGAGTGACAGTAACCAAAGGTATTAGGGAAAATATTTAGCGTCGCTGACATATCACCCATCTCTAGAAGGTAAAGAAACTCTAAATAAAAATTATTGGGCTAATAGTGAAATTAAAATATTAAAAAGCATTAACATTTGAAATTTATTTCTTCATATTGTTATCAAATAAAAGTATTTTTACAGAAATACTCAGAAAGGATTTAATTGTACGTACGTTAGTTCTTCTAAGCTTTTTATTGGTGTAGTTCTTTAAAATAAAATTTAAAAATAATAGTAATTTGATCCCTAATTTCAATTGTCTACCCTTGTTAAAGTTTAAAGTACCGGTATTAATTGAGCTTAAGATAAATTTCATTAAACCATGATTATTAGCTTTTTTAAACTTACGTCAATATAGTACCTCCGGGTACTGCCATTTCGGAAAGTGAGTTGATATAATTAAAATAGTTTAAAGGAATAATGTTTGACAGATAATCTGATTAGTAGCCATGTTTCTCACGAAGGATAACTTTTATTTGAATTCTATTATTTAAAATAATTGTTGACTCTAGTGACCACCAAAATAGAGGAAAAGTAACCAAAACCTAAAATAATTTTATTATAATAATTCAGAGTGAAATACTAATAATTAAACTAAAAAAGGAAATGTTATTTTTTTAAATAAGGATATGAATACAGACGAAAAATAGCATTGATCTCTATAATATAAATGGATGGACATATGTGGCTAAAATTTTCTAGCCATCGTCTGCGTAATATTGTATAAGAGAGAAAATAACTTTCGGTTATTTCTTTCTCTCTTACATATACACAAGGCAATGTGGCATTTCGACATCATTCGCTAATTATTAAGAATACTATGAGATTTATCAATGTATTATTAGTTAAACGAAATAAATTAGTTTATAAAAGGCTTTAAGATCATAACTAAGTTCAACATACATGGCTTGTTTTATTAAATAAGTCGATTTAGGCTGAAATATTAATACTTCATATAAGCCTATACTTAGACTTTTTTTTAACTTTTATTCACCAGAAACACTTTTTTTTTACAAGAACATTGAAATAAACCGTTAAATCTGTCCCCTCGCTAGCAAGAAGATGACAAACTTTAGCGTCACAATTCGGTTCATTGCAAGGGGTGAGTTTATGTCAATCCACTATAGTATAGGGATCACTAACAAATAGTCATATTGTCAAAATATAAAAGGTTGTTAATCGTCTTGAAGTATTATATAGGACTATATCCTAATGAAGTGTCGATAAAAACAAAAAAAATTTCGCGCTTTTTTTTTAACATGGACAAATCTCTTTAAAAGGAGATATAATCTTTTAAATACCCGTTAATATGATTTTTTTATGAAATAGGTGGCAAAGAGTGTTAAGGTAGAAATCGAAACTATAAAGGATAAAATACTCATTACTCATTGATTAAAATAACCAGTGGCCTATTCTGAGAAAATTAATAGGTTTGCTGTACTCTAAAATTTGCAAGGGAGATTTGGGGGTCAAGGACCCTCAACCACCGTTGTCCAAGAACGTCAAGGGAAATATTTGAAGATGTGTGCCTATAGAACAGTGGTACTTCAACATTTATTATTTTCGCTTAAACGTAGGGAATTTACTTACTTATTCTCTCTTTTTTTTATTTATCCACAACGATGATTACCATCCACTCAAAATTGAATAAAAATAACTCCATGGAGTCAGCCCGCGTTAAGGTTATACCTACCAAGTGTCTACCAAACTGTTTGAAGAATTAGTGCCAACTCTTGCGGATAGAGGGTGTAAATGGTCACCACAAGGACGCCTCCAGCCATTAAACTCGGCTTTCTATACCGGTGCCACTACTACTGTGTTCGAAGAGACCCTTATTTATCCACACTAGGCTGCGTCTAACCTGTTCCAGACCCACTGCTTCCCAGATAATCTGGAAAGACTTCTCAGAAAATATTTAAGCGCTGGGGATCAAACCCAGAACCTCTGGGTCCGTGGCCAGAACCTCTGACCACTAGATCACAAAGGTGGTCCTCAAATTGTAATGTTATCTATATGGTTAGAAATTTAAGTAAATATTAATGTCGGGCTAAGAGTGGTATGGGGACATTTCTGAATGCAGAAGAGAGACAGATCATATTTAATTAGCCTAGTGTAATTAAAAGCACACAGTTAGCAATAACCTAAGCAAAAATTCATAATAAGAGTAAAATGGAGTGGTACATGGATCAAGCGTCCATCAGATCTTGGTGAGAGCGAATCAGGTGGATTATCCATCTCACGTTGCAATTTAAATTATTTCTTAGAGCCTAACTTATCTTACACATTGCTGCTTGGAAACAAACGAATCTTACAACTTGAGAATTTATGCTCCAGAAACAATTTAGATGCGTAAACTCTGACTAACATAGGAGAGATTATCTTGGACTATTTACTCTATCACTACGTCAATGGTTTACTGCTAAGATATTTACACATATCTTTTGCTATAAGCAGTGGTGCACCAAAGGGGTAGAGGGGCAAACAAGGTATTTGATCCCCCTTCCCCAACACCATTAATAATTTTAATAGAAATTTAAATAATATTACATATTACTAAAATATTTAGCATTGAAGATGTGTCGAATGTAGAGGCTACATTTTAAAACCAGACTTCTGACTTAAACCTAATATTCAAAAGGTTTACCGCTACATACAAAATTAACAACTGAAAAAAGCACAAAACTAATAGCTTCGATACTATTTACATCATTTAAATCTCTTAATTACTATAAAACTACTCCAAATAATTTCTAAAAGCATTTAATATTCATAAATATTCTCGGCTTTCAGGGATTAGGGGTCTGTGCAACCCTAAACTCGCTCTCTCCATCAAAATTTAATTCTTGCTACAGCCTTGATTGGATGCCTCCCCCAAAGTAAATATCTGGGTGCGCCACTGATTAAGTAAATTATAAGAAAATATATTTTATTTTACTTTTTCCTTCTAAATCTTGAAATTGTGAAAATACATTCCTGACTTTTAGGACTCTTTGATGTCCAATTATATAAAATCACAATGGCTAATAAGTCGTTAATGTAAAACAAAAACTAAAAGAACCC
>CABFWB010000484.1:272567-291989 GCA_902151455.1 Timema bartmani | reverse complement strand
CACAAACACCACACACACACACAAACACCACACACACACAAACACCACACACACACACAAACACCACACACACACTCAAACACCACACACACCAACGGTCCCTAAATTTTTAAATCCATCCTTTCCACTATTGTAAATTAAATTAAAATTTAACTTGATCGGTGGTAACATGCTCTAACGCGGCACCTTCACGTTAAACCTTATTACCTGTGAAGGGTAATATCAGTTTTCGGACCTCAGTCGGGTGTAAATAGGGCGGTATTTCTTAAATGGTTTTCCATTCCTTTTCCATGCAAATGCTGCTATATTTTCTATAGAGTTGTACTTTTCTCATCCATATCCCACTGAAGGTAACTAATGTATGTGTTTTAGCCCGAACCATTGCTAAGTTTCGGTGGAAAAAAATTCAGTGGCTTATTTCATTAAATAGTATTGGGTTTAAAAAAAATGCTCCATGGCATCAACCCTAACCCGAGCTATACCGACCAAGTGATCGTCATCTGTTGGCCAAAATAGTGCCAACTTCTATATATATAGATTGTAATTTTGTTAGCCAATTAACCCTCAAGCAATTAATCTCAGTTTTCTAGATTGAAGCCACTATTTTTTTCATTAAATTAGCTCTTCATTTGTCCTCTTGAGGCTGAGTTGACCCTATTTCAGACCCATTGCTTCACATAAATACTGTGAGCACCGGGGATCGAACCACGGAACTCTGTATCTGTAACAAGGAACTATGACCAATAGACCACAGAGATTATCCCTTCAAATAAAAGTTATTCTAAAAATAGTTAAAATCTTGGTTGGGTGTAATGAGGGTGATTTTTTCCAAAATAGTTTTCCATTCGTCCTTCACTCAAATGTGGGTACACTTCTTCTAAATAAAACCTTCCTAATCCCTTCAACCAATAGCGTAATTTAGTACATTGGCATATAATCTGGATGGGTAGTAAGATATAGTTCTGAACAAAATAAAAAAAATAAAACACCTTAGCTCATTTGTTAGCGTTTTTGACTAAAGAGTTAAAACACCTTAGCTCATTTGTTAGCGTGTTTGAATAGAGAGTTAAAACACATTAGCTCATTTGTTAGCGAGTTTGAATACAGAGTTAAAACACATTAGCTCATTTGTTAGCGTGTTTGAATACAGAGTAACACACCTTAGCTCATTTGTTAGCGTGTTTGACTACAGAGTTAAAACACCAGTAGCTCATTTGCTAGCGTGTTTGAATACAGAGTTAAAACACCAGTAGCTCATTTGTTAGCATGTTTGAATACAGAGTTAAAACACCTTAGCTCATTTGTTAGCGTGTTTGAATACAGAGTTAAAACACCTTAGCTCATTTCTTAGCGTGTTTGAATACAGAGTTAAAACACCTTAGCTCATTTGTTAGCGTGTTTGACTACAGAGTTAAAACACCAGTAGCTCATTTGTTAGCGTGTTTGACTACAGAGTTAAAACACCAGTAGCTCATTTGTTAGCGTGTTTGATTACAGAGTTAAAACACCAGTAGCTCATTTGTTTGTTTGACTGCAGAGTTAAAGACCCGAGGTTTGATATCCGGCTGAATTGTCGGTCATTGGTCAGCTGATGATTAGGTGGTTTGGATTTTGTGTATGTTTGATTATTAAGATGGTTTATAAGGCGTGTACAGATGATCAAGTGGTTTGGTAAGTAGACTTTCACGTTAAATACCTAGAATAAAAGAGAAATATTTTAAGGTTTTATATGTAAGCATGGACACGTAAATTGAATATCATCCCTCTGTGACTGAAATAAATGACTTTATAAGTTGTATGATAGGTCAATAGTACAAATATGTTAATTCCTTAATAATTTTCCCTTATTAAGTCACGTGAGTACGGGTACATTTCTTATACATTTATTTTTCTCATCCCTACAATATTAACGTTATTAAACTGTGCGTAACAAATAGCAAAACTTGGCAACCATTTTTGGGCCCCATAACACGTAAAATCTTATCCAAAGTTCCAGCATTAGCTCGCTGTTTTTACTCTTTACTTTTGTCTTTTTGTTTATAAATATTATATTTAATCCTTAAATTCAATCTTCCCTTGAATATGTATGTTTACACCTTTATATAAATAAGCATTTTCATATTGAACTATTTAATTTTCTTATAACATTTCGGTACGATACATGAGCTCATTAATTTGCGTGTCTGTATATTGAGCTGAAGGTTCCGTGCTCAATTTCTGGTAGTTTTAAAATGAATCATTGTTTAAAAATTAAAGGCCGGCGTCTGGATGTTGTGTCTTTTTTGTGTGCTGATATAATCAGTCGGTTAAAAAAATGCACGTTAAATACCTCAAATATATAAATATAATAAATAAGTTTTGGTCCCACTCAAATGTTATTTTGTAGGTACTTGATATATTTGAGAGTTTAAATTGAATCAAAGATCGACTTTTAGTGACGATGTTATTTTTTTTAAATGATCGAATGAAATTTGTCACGAGATTGAACGTTCAATCGATATCAACCAGTTGATGACCTCTAGTGTAATATAATAATGAGTATAATAAGATAATAATGGTAGTACCAGTGAAAAAATGTGTGAAATTTTCTATTACGTTGTTAGACAGCTTTATTAATATCACCTAGGATTGGTTGAAAAACTGTGACTAGATTCACTAACGAGTGCAATTCTGTTTTGGCACAAGTCTATAAATAGCTCAACTTTGCAACCAAGATAATTCCAAAGATGCTCTTTATTATTTGCTCCATCTACGTACTCACTAAACAAGGCGCCAACTGCTGGCAATACTATGGTGACGTCACCATGAACGTCTTCAATTGCGCTCTTTTGGACCAATCCTTGTGAAGAATTTAATTTCAAAGTCAAGGCTAATTTACTATAAATCTCTAATGAAAATGACACCAAATAAAATGATTTCTACACATTTTGCTTATAAACTAGCAATAAGATTAGAATCGGCCTCTTTCTAGGTGCCTTACAAAATATATTACATTATTTAGTACCGGTATTTATTTATATTACTAGCTTAAAGCTTAATTTACATTATTAAAACATTTATAGAAAGTTTAAAACTTATTTTAAAGCTACAATAAACGTTATATTTAGTTACGAGATGTCTTTGGACTTGGAGGAATATTAACCTATTTGGATCTAGACAAAGATTACACAGATCGTGGTTTTGTTTGACGTTTTGTTTTGTAATAATTAAAGAAGTGCCAATGGATTGTTTGAATGTAAAAATTCAACAATAAAAGGTAAGTAATTTCTTTGTTACCACTATTTAAATCTACACAAATATTGTGCTTGATAGACGTATGCTATTTTAATTTTATTATTATTAATTGGAGTACAGTTAGCTAACTGTATTTCAAGCCATTACGATAATAACTATGCCGACATTTAAATTTATTGGAATTACAACCATAATTTAATAGTTGCGCCTACTCTTGAGTGGTGGCAAATAAAAGGCACAGCTTTGCTCTCAATGTGCGCCTGCTTCTTTTAGTGAATAGGGATTTGGGCACATATTTAAAATTTCCGCCGGCGTAACTATTTGTTGCCGTTAGTGAATCCAGGCCCTTATGTGAATAATAAAATGTTTTTTTATTAAGACCTGCCTTGGTGGTGTAATTAGCTAGCGCACTAGTTTTGTGTTGAGCTGGACTGCCGAGGACGTGGACATCAAGGTTCGAATCTTGCTTGGGTGTATTGGGAGGGTTATTTCCTAAATGCTTCTCCAGTCTACCTCCACCTAAATGCGGGTTCACTTCCTCTATATTCAACCTTCCCCATTCCTAATGCATTAGCGTAATTAGTACTTAAGCAAGTAACCTGAACGGATATTAAGACGCGGTGTTAAGGATTATTATTTATATTAAAAATAATTAAGTTCTCATATAATTTTGGGCATCAATATTACATTTTATTGGGCAGAAAATAATTCTGAATAAAAAACAGCAGAAAAAATAAGTTCTTACTTTCTTTCAAATTTATTTAAAATCTTGGTAAAGTGCCTCCTAAAATTCGCTGCCCAAGGCTTTATCAAATGTTAATTCATCTTCTAATTTTTTTATGTAAATCACTTTTTATATCTATTTGAAATATTAAGTCACATTTTACTCACCAAATGGTTATAGCATCACATGACTTACAAACTAACTTAGTTCTAGAAACAACACATTACCAAGGACCATAGCCATTAATCTTATCTTTTTTAAATATCAATATCCAAATTATAACTTAACCCCAAGTGGCCCAGGGTAAACATAAGTATACGTTGTTTTTTTATGTTTGGTTTATTAGATTAATTTTATTTTTAAAAATGCCAATGCCTGGAGTAGCCAAATGGCTAAATACTTANAAAATGCCAATGCCTGGAGTAGCCAAATGGCTAAATACTTAAAAAAAAAAAAGTAAAAATATTTTAACAATTATTTTTCCAAGCATTAGGGTTACATAGATTTTTAAATAAATTTCTAAAAATAATTCTTAGAAAATACCTAGGCTAATTTGGGCTGGAAAGTGTCTCGTTTTAATTATATTGAATATTAAACCTGGGACCCTTATCTTAATGACCAGATTCGCTACCAACTGAGCTAACATTTTTAACCAAATCATATTCAATTTTTTTATATCCAAGCTTATTTCATCCTTCTTTGCTCAAAAAGGAAGCATGAGGTCTAAAAAAATAATGGTTTCAAAGCATGCTGGTATTTCCTTAAACGCGGTGCTTTGCCGGAAGTACAAAGCGTAGAACTACGTTTTGCTGACAGAACAGGAAGTATGAAAATAATTGAGTAGGCTCGAGCAAGAGTGTAAGGATATATTCTTTTTTTTTCAAACAAAAAAAAATTGTGAAGGAAAAATGATTTTAATTGCACTTCTTCTGTATTTTGTTTTCACCCCTGACATCTCCACGCAGGAAACGATTTTTATTTTTATTAATTCAACTAGATTCTTATATTAAATATATAATATATATAATTTTTGAACTAAATTTTAGTACTATACAAACTAAGTACCTGGGAGTATGAATGAGAAGTATAGTTTAAAGGAAATTAACTTATGTTAGCTTGGATAGAGGTTTAGAAAAAACACCATTAGCGTCAAATTTTAGAAATCATTCTCTCAAACAGTGTGCGAAGAATGTAATCGATTCTGGGTCTTTCATTCTAACCATAATCATTTGAAAATGCGAATCTAAAACCTTAAACAACTAAAACTTGAGTACATTTTTCATATTACAAAGTTTTCTTTATCTATAATTGACAACAATTGTTCTAATTGTAGCTAAGATTGATTCAATGCAAAATTTTCTCTAATATCAATGCTTGTTTAGGAGTCTCCAGTATATTTGGTTCCATTTATTGTTTCCCAAACAATGGTAAATGAACCCCAAGGCATACGAAAATTATTTTAGGGGCTAAGAAACTAATTTTACAACTGCTTTAAGATCAAGGCCAGGATAGCCGGAATGGGGAGCGGAGGCTCGTCACATGCTCGACCAATCCGTGAAGGGTAATTGTCATAGCAACCAATGCACGTTGCCAGATTTCTTTACATTCGCTGAGTATGCTTGTATAGTAGTAACGCGCAAACTCCCGCCATGTGGCAACTACGCTCCACAGCCTAACCACCACGTGGATCCTAGAGCAGTTTAAATCGCAGTATAATACATATTTGTTGATAATGATAATTCTAACGAACAAGTTAACGCAGCCTTGACCATGATATCATTAAATTATACTTTCTCTTTATCATGGAATTGCTTAGCTTATTACTAAACCAATTAAGTTTTATAGAAATCAATTAGATACATGAACACAGTAAAGAACGATATTGTTAAAAAAAAAAGGCTATAATTATAGTTAATAAAAAGCACGTATTTAAAATACAAAGAAGTATTTAATTGAAGTATTTAAAATATTGTGGAGATTTAATAAGTGTATATGAGAACATTTAAACCTACTTGCTTTGGTGTCACATTGTCTAGGGCGTCACTTTAAAAATAGACTGAACTTCCGATGATGGAGGGATCGGGGGTACAAATCTTATACAGGTGTAGTAAGGGATGTTTCTATCAAATGATTTTTCACTCTCCCTCTATGAAAATGTAGGTACTCCTACACTTAGTACTCATACCCGTCCTTAACACATTAACGTTATTAGTACGTAGGCATATAACACGAACGGATTGTAAAACACATTGTTTGAAAAAATCTTTAAACTTGAAAATTAATGTATAATATGAAATTTGAAGAAATAATGTAAGTATAATATTTTACAGTTTTTAAAACCACAAGCTTTAGTTCTTAGCCTTATTATTCAAATATAATAAATTGCTATATGGATGAAGGGTTGATATTTGATTTTAAGGAAGGTTAATTTGGAAAATGTGTAAAAATAATTAATTCCAATTTATCTGTAATCCATTGTTTCTTTTATTCACTTGCTGCAATAGCGGTAATTTAGTACATTTAAGATAACTCCCAACCCTCTAAATTACTCTGATACTGATTATAAAATTCCAAATTTTCCTTATTTTATGGGATACTAGAGTGATAATTCTTATTTATGACTATTTTTTTTCACACCGATAAGTGGTTATTAATATTAATTTTGGAAATATCCACACCATACAATCTCTCTATCCCTCAAACAAAATTTTAAATGTGTGCCTAGTCTTCTGGCTCTTTTTGGCTGTCCCTTCAAATTTGCTAAAAATTTCGATTTTCTAATATAGTGAAAAAGTTTTATTTTCTATTAGTATTTAATTTTTTTTATAGCACTCCCTTTCCTCTTAATTTTGCAGTCCTTTATTTTTATATTTAAAAATATTCAGACCTTTATGGCTCTTTGTGATGGAATTTACAACTATCTGACATAGGCGTATTTAAATTTTTTACCACACAGAGACATAGCTTATTATTTTAATATTGGGAATTTTAAAATACCCATTTCACCAATCTTAGCCTGCTTATTTTAAAAGATCTCTCTGCGATCCTAGAAAATTTCAATTTTCTACCTCATCTTAAAGTGTTTTTCCTCCCTAATTTATAATCACCTCTCTTATTACTTAACTTTAAATTTTAAAGACTTTGTTTATTTGAAGTGGTGCTTGTACCAAGATTACTAATTTCAATTCAATACTACGGAGATAAGTAGTTAATTTTATTTATTTAGGAAAAGTAAAATTACCCCCTCACCTTTTCACCATCTGTTCAATTCTTACTCGGAGATTTATCATTTTAAGAATAATTTGGTTATCTGGGATGGTCCTATTAACTAACTACCAAATCTAAATACCCTACCAAGAAAAAATAATACCCCTATCACTTTAATCTATATCATAATTTCCTATTTTAATATTTTATTTTCAGATTTTATGATTATTTGAAAGTTTCCCTTAACCTACTTGGAAAATTTCAGTTTCACCAAACTGATAAATTGTTGTTTCTATTATATTTGGAAATTTTGAGCACCATAAACCTCTGCACCCTCACCTCGGGATTCGTCGTGTTGGTGCAGTACAAAAAGTAATGTAATATTCAGATTCTATAACCCAACGAACCCAATATATCAAATTTAATTGATTATCAACTTATTTTTTACCTTCTTGATTTCTTAGGGAATATAATTTCAAAAACTCCACTATATACACTGGTTCAAAATATACATCAGTTAATTTTTCACACTTTCAACTTTCCCTTCTCAACTCTTATAGGATGTATTTCGCGAAAGCACGTATAATCTCTTGCCCAGGGCCTAATAGGAACCAGCGCACGAAATTTTAAGTTTATAGACCTAGGGTTTGGGGAAATATTGTGATCAATGAGTAGGTAGTTGTGTTTTTCTTATATATATATATATATATATATGCATTAATATATATATATGTATATATATCACTTTTATGTATATATATGTGTATAACTGTATAAATGTATATTTTAGTCCAGATAATTTTTGGTACTATTCAATTAGCTAAGAAATTGAAATTTTATGTAATTGTAAGGGAACTCAATAGGTGTGAACATTTTTATATATTGTAAAAACAAAATATGAAAAAGTAAAAACTCTTTTATTTAACAATTTTAATAATTAATGTACATAGTAATTACATTTCTAAAGCAAGTATAACCCATTATATATATATATATATATATATTTAGGCTATATATATTATATATAATATATATAGGCTATATATATTATATATATATCAGCCTAAAGTCCAAAGATACATTTCAGATTATAATAAGGTGATCTGTGCTATGATTTGGTTGATTTGTATCCATATTAGTTAGCAAAGAGAGTCAATTCGGTCATTGAAGGCTTTACAGATAACGTTAAAAATATTTATTTAATTTAAGCTTATATCAAAATAGCTTAGCTATTGTGTATTCATACAAACATTAATAATATAAATAAAAGAGAGATAATACTACTGAGCAACTTCATTAAAAACACCTAATGTTTGATTGTTGGTTTGTGTGGGTATACTACTAAACAGGGTATATGCTATGGGACCGGTCCAACAGTGAAAGAATTGGATGAAAATCTAATCTGAACATCAATTTAAACGTATTCGTCTCAAGGGAATGAGTATTTCATAACAAAATTAATTTGGTTCCTGTAGACACTGACATACCTTTTATTTTGAGATGGAAGTAGTTCTCGGTAGAACTGGTGTTCTCAATAGAACTAACGTTCTCGATAACTATTAATAAGTCACAAGCTCAAAACTTGAATAGGGCTGGTATTTATTCGTCTGTCTAAGTCAGCTTACAGCCATGGTCAATTATACGTGACTTTTTCCAGGGTAGGAAACTCAACAGACTTAAGGGTGAAAGTTAATGAATGATCAAATTAGGGGACACTGATACCAAAAACATCAAAGTATTTTCAAAAAAGTCTTGTACTCATTAAAAAAATGTAATTTATTTATAAAAACAAAAATAATATTATATATACGCATTTTAACCACTATTATTAAATTTAGTTATAATTAAGCGAAAGAAATATAATTTTATAACAAGTTTGCCCAACATAATACAACCTGAACTTTCATGCAACTACAAATGGAAGGTTCGGTTTAGTTTGGTTGGGTAATACATTATTTTGAAATTATCAAGACCACTTGACCAGATGTTTTATTTGAAGCTTAACATACATAACCTAACCTAACGACTTTATTTTCAACTTTGGTTGTTTAGTAATTGTACAATCCTAGTTTTGGCTGTTTGTAGGTGGCCAAAGCCCGAAAATGAATAATTTGGAGGTGTTGGTCATTTAAAACGTCCAAACCTAGGATTGAGCAAAATATTTATTCATTGGCCGTTTTCGGATTAAGCGTCCAATATATATATTAAAAAAGTTTTGTTATTATTATTACTATCATCACCGCGTCTTACTACCCGTTCGGGTTATACGCAATTACGCTAATGTGTAGTGGTAGGGTGATTGTGAGATGACATTTAGGACCTACAGTTTAACGTGGGTTCCGAACCACGGTGGAGGCCTGGTACTTCACACATTCACAAATTGTGATTAATACACGTCTTGTCAGAGGTGAAGGAAGGGTTTGTAAATCAGATAAATAAGAGAGTTTTACTCAGCAGACATTTTTCTAGCCACTTAGACTACCCACATATTTACAATAATTAAATTGAGAAGATCCAGGTAGAAATGATATAAAGTTTACCAACATTTTCTTATAGAGGATGAGAGGTAATTTGGGAGTAAGCATTTTAGTACTTACGGTTTGGAACTGACCCCTATCAATCCTAATCCATAGAACCAGATAATATTGGAAGTCTTTGCCAGTGTGATAACAGTCATGAGTATTCTAATACTCGTTTTCTTAAATAAAGTTTAACGATTTTTTCAAGCTAATGTGTTAGTTTGGGTAATTTTTTTATAAATTTTAACTAATTTTACAGTATATTTAAATACAAACTTGTATGAGAAATATTAACAAGATTTTTCTGAAAACAGTTTATTTAGAAAATACTATATTTTTCAAATAAAAAACCACATTCGTTTGACGAAAATTGACACGCAAATTAAAAACCATAAATCAACTCTTCTATTCAGGATAAACACAACCAATATTGATTGAAAAAAAAATAATCTGTCCGGAAAACGAGCACATCGTTGAAAAATGATGTAGTCCAGGATGTGGCGAATGAGAAATAATCACAAGTCAATAGTTTTTAACTGCCTGCAAATTGTTTTCCACACCATTGGAAGAGTTTTATTTTTATTACCTTTATCTCTGAAATATTAGATTTCAGTACTATTTTGTATGTATTTGTCACGGAAAATGATTTAACAGCCACTAATTACGTTTCGCAAATAGGCTATAGGCTCATTCCATTGTGTATACAGGCAAATAATGTTTGGGAAACAATAAAAAGTAGTTAAATAAAGGCAAGGTTTTTTTTTAAATCGTACTTTGCACCGCATATAATTTCCTTCTCTATCATCTTAATAAAAATACATTTAATATACACTTAAAGTTTTTGATACGAAATAATTTTAAATTGTTAAAGAAACACTTCACAAAAAGCATAAATGAAACAATATTCCCTTTTACAGAAACGTTATCAACCAAAAAGTTAAACAATCTATTTCAACTGTCAATGTATACGTATATATATATATATAGCCACCCTGCATCGTTTAAAGGTTTGTATTGACTTACATAACTCGATTGGAAGCGCGTGCTATAATTGCTGGTCTAGCATATATGAAGTAAACACCTCAATAGGTTACAGTAGAGCACTGGCAATTCATAACAATGTGTAAACAGGTGAGGCCGAACAGGTTCCACATAATGTGTTATAGAAGACCTTGACTTTTTTGGCTACGTGGCGTCACAATTCCATCTAATTCGTGGGCGGTCACTCTGTTCGATGCCTTATCGATACAGACGACATCTTAGGGTCATCCATAGTACTGGTACTTGTAGGGCAATGTAGGAGCCCAGGGTCTCGGGATCGATGTCGGTAAAATCCCCACATGGTAATCAGTCAACTTGGTGGGTCTGAGTATTCACAAGTTAAGCTAGTTCTCTGAGTATGGGTGTAAATTCTTCCTCTTATTTATCTTAAGACCAACATCAAAATTTATATTATCCTTTAGTAACTAATATTAAACCAAATTCACAAAACTGCATATTATTTCAAGCCCACACAACTACCTTACCTTAAACCTTACCCCTCCCTCAAGCTATCTTGACAGAACGACACGACAGTACATAATTTTGCTTATAGCTCAAGAACTATTGGTTCTATGAAAGTTTATTTCATATATGAGATTTTAATTTTGAATAATACTGCAACTTTACCAGATAAATTATTTCGTATCTCAAAAAAAGTTGTGGAGATAGGGTAAAGGTTGGAAATATATTAATAATGTAAAGTACTTTTAAGGTAATTTTCATTGAAAAAGAATAGCTGTTTTATTTTTAATGTTAAACAATACTTGAATACAAATTTAAACAAAATCATTCAAGAAAATTTTGCGAAAATCGATTTTTTATTTTGCCCTTCAATAAGCTACCTTTAATTTTATTGTTATTTTATTGATTACAAAAAAAATCTTTGGCAAACCAAAATAAATCCTAAATAAAGAGTTTCAGACCTATCCGTAAAAAAAGGTTTAGGCTCTAGGCCTAAATATAGACACACAGACGAACATATATACAAATTGAAAGAGAAAACAAAATTTAGATATCTGGGAGACATGACGTCTACATTTATCCAAACTTAGAGTTGGATTTTTTTTTACTATAACAGTACTTCTTTTCGAAATGTCAAAAGAAAGTAAAAACTAAAGGAGATAAAATTTCAAAAAAAAATTCAAAATATATCATCGCATCAATCAACGCTCATTATTTTGTGTGTTTATTTTACTAAAATTAATCTTTTTCTCAAGGGGATATTAAATAAATTTTGATGAATAGCATAACCTATTATATAGTGGAAATATATTTCTATAAAATTAACATAGTGCATAACTGATATACACCCACAATGTGGGCATGAAGATTAAATGTCAGGCTCACTAAATCTGATTTTTTGGTGAAGCAGTAATAAAGGTTTGAACCCCGTTCAGGATGGCAGTGGGAATTAAAACCTAATGTTTCTTTTTCTCTTTCCATTAAAATGTGGGCTCACTTCTAATAAAGAGTTTTCTTAATCCTCTTTACCCCATTAACATATTTAAAAGTACGTTTCACCTGGATGGGTAGTAATACAACGCGGGGAATACATTACTCATTGAAAGGGGTAGGACTGGAAAGTTTAGTGTTATCTAATGACTTTTCCTACTTGTGACGTAATGAAAAGTCAAGATAAAATTTCCTCTGTAAGTTTATTTAAGTTTACTAGGATACATTTCAAGATATTATTTTTAAACACAAAACATAAATTTTATAATAATTCTAAAAAAATAATATCTCACTTAATTTCTTTGTTTTTAGCACCACGTCTTACTAGCCATTCTGATTATTAGGTTATAGTATACTAATTAAAATAATGGTTTTAGGTATTAAGAAAACTATATTTAAAGGAACTGTACCCACATTTTCGTGGGAAGAGGGTGGAAAATTATTTTGGAAAAAGCAGTCTTAGTTCACCTGACCAAGATTAAAAACTTTATCTCTCTGTCACCGGCAGTCTAATCTATTGATAGAGTAGCCTTAGTTAATGCAGTCACCGAAGCGGGTAGTAATTTAAAAAAATCTTAATTATTGTTTTAAATTTTTCTTTTAATGGTCTACATTGGGATTATTCATTCACAAAAATGACTATCATGAATTTTTCTGCCATTATTTAATCCTTAGAAAGATATGTTTATTTATAACAAGAAACGATAATGACCATGTTTTAAAACAAAAATATACTTTTCATCCACAAATACTAGAGTGAGTGTACCCACTTCAGTGACTGCATTGTCCAAGGCGCTAATATCACAGTGGAATAGACTTTCGATGACGGGGAGATTGAGCTTTGAATCTTGGCCAGGTGTACTGAGGGAGTTTTTTCCTAAATGGTTTTCCACATTTTCTCTCCACGAAAATGCTGTTACATTTATTTTAAATATAGCCTTCTTCGTCTCTTAAACCATTAGCTTGGCTATTGTATAACAATATAACTTGAACGGCTAGTAAGATGTGGTGCTAAAAAAAAAAGAGAGAGAATATATTTGCTTATAGGCGGAAGCAAAGAAGTGCCATCAGCAGCTTAATAAGAGGGCTCGCTGGGTGAATTACTCACTTTCTTCCTTCTATTTCCAACACTGGCGTCCAAGTGTGAAGACCACTCGGCCCACGTCGCAAGGTTTTTAGGTATGCTCATGCGTAAAAGTGTGTAGGTCTACGCACATAAATCTGTGTGTGTGGCTAACAGCCAGCAAGACTAATTTGATTTTGTGAGCGCAGTGCTTCTTTCCAACTCCCCACCCCTCTTTTCCCCTTTCCAACCCCTTCAATCTCCCCAGCTCTGGTCCCTTTATTTCTCACTCCCCCCCTTTTCCCGTGCACCTCTTACGTGCTCAATTACATTGACGTCATTTATCTTAGTTTGCTTGATGCTGCAAGGAAAACTTTTCATGTATATACGAGCTGAATATTTTGACAAAAGTAAAAATAAGAATGTAATAGTTTGATTAGATTTTTATTTTTTTTTGCTTTTGGCCTAACGCGTATATTTTAAAAATGTTTTCATAAGTTACTACCCATTCGGACTATACTTATATGTACAAATTACGCCAAAATTCTAGGTATTAGTAAGGTTGAATTTATAGGAGGTGTATTCGCACTAGCGTGGAGGAAGAGGGAAATGCCATTTGAGGAAAAACATCCTATTTACACCTGACAGGGATTCTAACACCGATCCCCCAATCACCAGCAGTACAGTCTATTTTGAAAGCTTGGTCTAAGATCGTACAGCCAACCAAGCGGGTTCGATTTATACCTAAACTCTACCCCAACCAAATAGTAATAATCTTTGGTGTACCGGTATCCGCTCAGCAAAAAAGATTTGTGGTTTGACTAAGGTAAGCTTATATTTGATTTTGTTCGGCTGGTTAGGGCGATTCTATTAATTTTGTCATTCATTATATGATAAAATATTTTACTGCGAAGTTTTAACACGAGTTTAATTTATAATCTATAACTAGTGATTAAATTAATTCAAAGCATTACGGTTCAAGAGTAATTAGGGATCTAATTTGATACTTTATGCATTTTACGTACTATTTTATAGGTAAAACAATTAATGTATGGTGTTGAAATTAGTTCAATGGGTGTAGAGATGTACACAATGAAATATTTATATGTTAAATTAAATAAAACACAATTTTTGGTGTTGAGGCAGTATAAAGGAAGTAGAATTAAGAGATTTTTAAATATAAAAACTATAATTTTTTTTACGCGGGGATTTTTTTATCTCAATTTGTATATAGGCCTATAATGTGGTTATTTGGAATAAGTCTTCTTTAACTTATCTCTACACGATACATTTACTAGCGTTTCCAAATTGATATTTTTAAATATTGTTTTTGTACCTACCCATTGCAGAGATAACACAAATTAGCAGAACATAATATACCCGGCTGAGGCAGAGGGTCAAATAATCCCAACTAATGACACACCCAGGTAAAGTGGACGCCGGCTTTCTTATCTGGCCATTGTTTCGGGAATGGGCTGAGATATTGCTACTTTATATATATTTTCCAAAATGACACCCCTACCGCCATCTATGTTAAATTACCTGCCAAAATGTTAACGAACAAAAAATTCAAAAGTAACTAGTATTGTCGAGTTATCTTAAAGGATTTTTTTCTCACCTTTGTAAGACTTGTATTTACCAAAACATACTAATAAGAAAATGTTTTATCTTGATCCAACCATTCACATTTATAACATAATCATACCAAGAAAATTATACTACTACACCACGTCCCTTAGTGAAGAAGATAAAACAGCATTGTACACATCAAACAGAGCAAGAAGGTGGAACTGAATGTAATGCCAACTAATAAGGTTGCCACATGAGTCCACACACATACGTACTGTATAATGTAATCCGACTTCAGACAGGATCTAATAATCACAGACAATGCTTTGCAGAACCAACGTACGAGCTAATCCGTACAGAAGACCTTTTCTACCCCCCATCCTTCCCCCCAATCCTTTTCCTCTCCAGCTAAAAAGTAAAAGACAAGATAAAGCTTCATGTCATGCCTGGAGGTAAATAATGTTTTTGTACGTAGGCTCCTACGAAAGAGTACTTTAAGAACCCAAATTTCCAAAAAGTGTAATATATTTACAAGGAATTGTAATTAAAATCGATCTTTGAGCCTTTAAACTCTCAAATATATCAAGTAATCTTACTAATATTATAAATGCGAAAGTTTGAGTGTTTGGATGTTTGTTGCTCAATTACGTCAAAACTACTGAACAGATTCGAATGAAACTTTGTAGGTAGGTAGGTAGAGTATGTCCTGGAATAACACATAGGACTATTCCCAACCTTTGATTTTACATTAATTTTACAATATTAATGTTTAAATATTTTGCATGTTAGATGGTACTGCCAGTCATTTGCTATTTTTATGATAAAAGTTCAATAGTTTTTGATAGAGTATGCCTTGGAACAACATTATATTAATTGTTATACTATTGTTTAAACTTTTCGTATATTAGAGGTAAGTGATAATATATTAAGAATGCGAAAGTTTGTGTGTTTGGATGTTTGTTGCTCAATCACGTCAAAACTACTGAGCAGATTCGAATGAAACTTTGTAGGTAGGTAGGTAGGTAGGTAGGTAGGTAGGTAGGTAGGTAGGTAGGTAGGTAGGTAGGTAGAGTATGTCCTGGAATAACATATAGGACTATTCCCAACCTTTGATTTTACATTAATTTTACAATATTAATGTTTAAACTTTTCGTATATAAGAGATATATTGTGATTTTAATTTTACGAGTAAATATGAATGTGATTATATTATTATTATTATTAGAACCGCGTCTTACTACCCGTTCAGGTTATATTATATATGCGAAAGTTTGTGTGTTTGTATGTTTGTTACTCAATCACGCCAAAACTGCTGAACGAATTCGAATGAAACTTGGTACGTAGATAGAATATGTCCTGGAATAGCATATAGGACTATTCCCAACCTTTAATTTTACATTAATTTTACAATACTAATGTTTAAACTTTTCGTCGGGCGAAGCCACGACGGGTAACAGCTAGTTGTAAATAATATTTCTGTGTAGGCCATAGTTGGTAATGTTATAAAACATAAAGTTTAAAATTAAAAATGTAATTTTTTTCAATTTCTATTAAGGAGGGTACATAATTATTTGAAGTAATATTATATTTAAGGGATACATATAAGAGGTATGGGCACACAAAAAAGGAAAAGTAGAAAACAGATACACGATGGATAATTGTGGACCTTTGGTAAGTTTGTAAGTCAATCGTGGCCTAAAATAGTTTCCGAATATTGATCTAAGGCAGTGGCTGCCAACGTGGGGTACGTGTACCCCAATAGGTACGTGCCAGGGATTTTGGGGGTATGCGAAAATATTTGAATAATGGCGGAAAATGCTACATATGCCGGAAGTGTAAGACAAATGATCAGTCAAAAGCTGTGAAATTAACTCAACGCTGTGGTGAGGGCTTTCTACTATATTTGACCCTGGGAAAATGATTTCAATTTCAAATACCAAACAGTTTCTATAATTATTATTATGTGATTATTGAATGTTATATATATTATAATTATACACCGTTTATTGTTTTATAATCCCATTACTTGTCCATTTATTTTCAGTAATAACAATTAAATCCTAAATGACTACAACTAACCTATTAACTAAACATTTTGATAATATAGAGGTTAAAATTTACTGAAATGAGCTACCAAGAGGTACGCAAGCGCAAAAATGTTGGGAACCGCTGATCTAAGGCATAACACTCGCAGGCGATGACAAGGAGATATGTCTTCTGTAACCTTGTTACACCAAGTAAACAATAAGAGGTTGTTTCATTCCCCACCCTGGCCCCAGTTGACTCGTCTCAGAAAGACCGCGACTCTACAACACATCACGGCACTGTCTAATACTTGAATGAATTGAGGCTTGTGGTTCATTCCCCGTCATGAGTACCAAGCCGCGTCCAAAGAAAAAAGAACGATATGCACAAGTGGACTGCGCTCTATCGGCTGTGTTTGGCAAACTCATAGAACTGGTCTTTCAACACGTGCCTGGAGAGGCATGGTTTTTCCCGGTATGTTCTAGACGCATGCTACCACCATGCTCTCTACCTCCTATTCTTCCCGCACCTTGAGAGCACGTGATATATTTATAAGATAGATAATGGTAGGATTCTGTGATGTAGACACATATTACACACTGGCTTCAAGGTGAGCGACGTTGTCATAAGCTGATTAACGTCAGAATATTCTAAATTCCTTTGGACTTAAACTATTTTTAACTTATTCAATAGTATCGTTTCTGGACTAATAAAAATTAAACTTATTGATTATTAACATGGAATTCACATTTGATGGACCTAGTATATCTGGGCTCTTATAGCCATGGAAATATTAAAAATCTTTGCACGGTTAGTTCAAACCGTATGTTATATCTTTCCATTATGATCTCTATGGAGGACATTTAGTCCCAGTGTTTTTACTTGAAATTTCTGCGTATATACGCCACGGATTTTTTTTCACCCTTTGGGTACCAGTCATTTGGGACGGTCATTAACTTATAGCGTCTTTCGTCGGGTTTACTTATTTTAATATTTTGTAGGATTAATATCCTCTTGTTATTTATTGGGAGATTATTTAATATTGGTGGTAATGTTTGAAGATTATTGTTTGTTAGTTAAAGATGGGGCCGCAAATCAGTGATATTGTACTTTAGACATCGGTTTAATAATTAAATGTTTGAGCAAAGACTTGTCATCAAAATTAAAGTTTGATGGCTTGGCGGACGATTTCAAATATATTCCTGTTAATTTGGGAGAATGATTAGTTAATTGAGCCATATTGTTATTATTTCAAATAATTAAGAGGTTCCAATTAGGGCAATCAGATAATTATTTTGTATTTATTAGATTATATCCCTGATTAGTTTTTAATGCCGAGGATCTTTAATATACCTGTAAATTACAACTATGACAGGGCTAAGAATATCAAACAAATTTTTTAAAGGTCAATTTAAAATATGCTATATCATGTGTTTTGAGCCGCCATTTTTGGGCAAGAGTAGGTGTCATGTAAGTATCAAATGTTGATTATCTGTAGTTATGACTAGTGCGAGAGAGTCCTGTCAACTTTTCACTTTAGAACTTACCTTTCATTACTTCTCTCATATTGTATAATGACGTATTTAACTTTAATTACTCTATATGGTTAATGAAACCTGTGTGTGCAATAAGGACATGTTCATGTCATATTAATTTTGAGCACCTAACGCTTTGAGCTGTCTCACTCGTCTCATCGAGTTGTATATGTTTGTTACTTGAATAAAATAACTTTCTTTTTACAATCCCTGGCTGATATTTCTGAGTGATGATGGGGGGAGAGGGGTTCAGAATTCAAATCCCAGTCGGATGTAGTAGGTATTATTTTCTAAATGGTTAACCCTTCTTCCACGACGTAGCCGCGGGTATACTTCTCTAAACAATTCCTTCCTCATAACTTACACACTAGCATAGATATAACTTAAGCTTATAACTTGGACGGATACTTATATAAACTAACAAAAAAATATACACATTTAAAATATCTCTAATGTTTTTATTCAAATATTTACTCCTCCCCTTCTTAACTTTTTTTTTCAAAACACATTTTGAGTTCTACGCCAATTATTAACTCACCACCCTTATTATTAATTAAGAAGAATGGTATCCAGAATTTCCTGAAGGGAGAGTGGAAGATCATTTAAGGCAATTGGCCTTTTTCATTTTGCGTGGAAATGCAGAACTATGTGAAGAAACCGTTATCTTAAAAAAAAATGATGTTTTTCAATTTTCTTTTCGGAAAGGTTTTGTTCAAGAATAGAAGCTTGTTGATTAAGCTATATTTACTTTCTCTCTATCTTACAGGTAGAGAAAGTATGGTGATAGTAAAAAAATCGAATTCGAGATTTTGATGAATTTTGACGTTTCATGACTCCCTGAATCCGAAAAAGTGGTTTTT
Source organism: Timema bartmani (assembly GCA_902151455.1). Classification (NCBI taxonomy): domain Eukaryota; kingdom Metazoa; phylum Arthropoda; class Insecta; order Phasmatodea; family Timematidae; genus Timema; species Timema bartmani. The sequence goes on along the minus strand of CABFWB010000484.1, from coordinate 272,760 downwards.
GAACTTCCGTCTGTCTGTCTGTCTGTCTGTACCTCCAACTAGAGCCTAAACTATTTTACCGATTGAGCTGAAACTTGATATCTAGGGTTTTCATAGGGTTGCCCCGAGGGGTTTTTGGAATTGGATATCTACCCCTAAAATTAAGGGTAGTTTACTGAAGGGAAAAAAGAGAAAAAGTCGATTTTCTCAAAAT
>CABFWB010000484.1:241210-271573 GCA_902151455.1 Timema bartmani | reverse complement strand
TTGACCCTTGTGGAAGACATTAAACTGTTTGAAATGCTCTTAGGTGGACAAAGATGCGCCTCTTTTCTCATTGATTATATATCATTGTATATTATTTTATGCGTGTTCTTATGTGTAGTGGTGATGATACAATGTACATTATTCCGTTCAGAAATCTTACGAGTTTATAGAAAGAGAGATAAAGTCTGTGCGGTACGCCGTACAATTTAGTTTCCTAGCTTCCGTCAATTAGGGAGTTATTTTGCCATAAAAACACTTCAGATGGATTCTAGAACTTGTATTACTTATAATTTTTTCTAGATTTAAGAAATTTCGGGTTGTGCCTTGGTAGCTTGCAACTATATACTTGGCTATTTACTCCATCTCGATATGCACATTTGTACTGTTGTCATTGTACTGTTGGCAGAGTAAAACCTTACCGAATCAAAGATGGCTGCTTTATCTGATTGCTCTTGATGATTAATTGATCGTTAATATGTAGATGATAATTTACACTCGTCCATCACAGACTCTGCCTCAAAATATGATTGAAGAATTATCCTGTACACGTGTAGAATAGTGGATAGTTATGTAGTGAGAACATTAGCTTACTAAGTTAAATATCCCGTGTTCAATTCCCGTGTCCAGGTGTCATTTTTCAATTTAAAGAATAAGATAATAATTTATTACCCACTTTGGTGTTCACATATTAGTACACGCTACTATTTCAGTAGACTAGACTCCTGATGATGGGGAGCTCAAGGTTAGAATCTCGGTTGGTTGTACTGAGGGCTTTAGTCCAAAATGGTTTTCTACTCTCCCTTAATGCAAATACGGATACATTTCCTTTAAATATAGCCTTGCTTATTTCTGAAATCATTAGCGTAATTATTACTTAAGTGAATAACCTGAGCTTGTAGTAAAAAGCGGTGCTAGGAAAAAATATATTCAAAATACTCCTATTAGATGAAATTCAATTCGTTGTTGATAACTACAGATGGTACACTTCCCCTCTAGGAACTATGTTGTAGTTGAATGTCCCTTGGGAAAGGAGAGGCTGTAAACCACTCTTATAAGTCTCTCCTCATCCTCTCCCCATGCCATATTGCGTGTTGGCTTGTCACCTATATCCCTAGGGACAAATCACATCTGCTCTATCTCGAAAATACCGTGTATTACACTTTGAGGGACAATAAAATATCATCTGGGGACAAAGCGGTTTCAAAGAGACACCACGACTGAGCAAAAGTAGCTGCTGTCAAATATTTGGAAGGACTTATCCTTATAATGGTGGTTTGTTTTAACAGAATATCAGTTCTGAAGCTTCGGAGCCACATAAAACAATCCTCTATTATCTTAGAATGTTCTGTTGTGACCTTCACACAGCTTTATTTCTAATCAGAAAGGCAATTCAGTTGCTTCAAAACCACTAAAACAATCTTCAATTAGCTTTGGATTTTGTGTTGTGACTTTCACCTTTCTCTATTTCTCATTGGAATGGTATATTTGTGGTCTAAAAACAGTATTGATAAAAGAGGCATACCATTACACTAAGAACACCTAGTGTGCGCCAGATTTTTTTTAATAAGAATCAATGCATAAGAAGCTCTCCGACTTAGCAACATGGTGATACTAGTACACAAAGAAGACCTTATGTGCCACTCGTGGATAATTAGGTCTCCCCTTTCCACATTTCGTTCCAACCCTCCTCCTCCCCCTCCGCCTCACCAACTCACCACTTCAACTAGACATCACTATTTTGTCAAAACTTCTCACTTGAATTGTCAGGTGTGGTCATCATTAGCTCGCCGGAGTCTTTAATTTTAATTTTACAGTTCTATGACTATGGTACGCTAAATCGAGTACCGATACATGTCGGCTAACTAAGGTTTCAGTAATCTCCATCATATACTGGAACACTCAAAGGAGTAACGGGGACAGAAAATTATTAAGATAAGGCTTAGATATTTTTAAAAATATGGTTGAAATATTTTAAGAAAATAATTAGGATACTGTAACTTTAACAATTCAAGCAAATTATAAACTTTGGAATAGTTATGTTTTAACTTGTTGTTTTAATATATTTTAATTTCACTTTCGTTAAAAACTAGTTTGTCATTTATTTGTGTATTGTGTCGTGTTTGTTAGTTTGACCAATGTAGTCAAGGTAATTATTTTATATATAAAAGTGTGCTAAAGGAAAAATAGCTATAAATTTAGTGCAAACCACTTGTATAGGGTTAATCATAACGATTTTATCCTCGATATGCAATCTATTAATTAAAGTAATTTGAACACATAACTTAGTAAATTATAAACGACAATATCTAAGTATTAACATATATTACATTCATTTACACCTTACGAAAGATTCAATTAGAATGTTTTCTAAAATGTCATTTGTATTAATTACGCTTGTATGCTAGGAATTAATCTAGGTCAAACTTAGTGGAATTGTAATCGAATATGCTTGGAAGAAGCGGGGAAAATCATTTAGGAATAAACACCTTCACTACACCTGGCCAGTATTTTAGTCCTGGCGTTCTAGTCACCAGCTAGTCTGACTAGACTAAACTGGCGCCTTTGTCCACGTGACCTACTGCTACGTGTCACAGAACCGTCGACCCCAAAGCTACTGAGGAGGAATATTGGTTTTTTCTTTGTTTTCCCAATTTATGTCATACATATTTGTATAAAATTAACCAGTGTCTATTTTCCTACTTGTCAAAGTTTTAGATATATTTGGTAATAAAGACCATCGTCAATTCAAAGATTTTGAGATTTTTGTAAAATTTACAGCCCATTGACCCTTTCTGAAGAACCCGCAAACTTTTTTTACGACATAAGGAACTTTTATCTTAATAGTGTTCACACATTGGTTACCCGTCAGTAGGCCTAAAGTCATTTGGCATATAGTGTATGCCAAATAACTTTTTCCCAACTGACTTTTGGCCTATTGTCGTGCCCCTCACACATTTACCTACTAACATAAATATTATAGATATTCTTAAATTATATAAACTGTTTTAATGGCACAGGAATCGAACCCAGACCCCTGTAAAAGCGCTCATATGACTCAGTTGCATGAATATGATATAATATAGTGGATGCGTGTCATGGACTTTCAGACTTTGTCAATCAAAAGCGTGCAAGTATGACACAAGCATAAGCAATCACACACTCAATTGTTTCAAATCAGCAGTTCCACACGTGCATTAGGTCATGCTTTTAAACAGAGATTGTTTCGCCAACTAGCAAAACACCGTGTGTTGACATAAGCATTAAGTCAGGGAAAGAAACCCCTCTTTTATTATAAATAACAGTAAATTTTAGACTGGTTTCGGAGAACGGGGGGCCGGCAAGGACACCAGTTTTAAGGGGATACTTCAAAGTGATTCACATACTAAGCTATCAAGTTACAGTATCCTGTGAGGAGATTATCCTACAGCTCTAGCTCCTGTTCAGTACGAAGGAGAGAGCCCCCCCAAACCATCTTGAAAGTCTGAGATATATCACAACCACGCATAGTCGAGCATCTCTACACTAGTCGAGGCTATAACAACAAAGATAGGTCAGGGCATATAACTTCTGTATAGAGACACTGACAGAATGAAAATACCTTTTTTTTCGAACTCTTTTAACTTGTTCTAAAAACCTATATAACATTTATACACATTTATAGTAACTAATAAACAAGTTCGAACGAGCTCCACAATTATTGACCGCTGCCTAACCCATCCCACTAAGCCATCCTGACAAGTAGGCCCATGGGATGGGGAAGTAGCGACAATGTGGTTATATCTGTAACCTATTTATTATAAACATTTTATTATTTCTCATACAGATTGTACAAATATTAAATATAAAATTAATCAACCCTAAGTTATATACAGGCCTTAAGGAATTCTGATATTCTAGTGAAAATGTGTGCAATTGGAAGTTATAGCCCTCAAAAGTTATTGGAGATTTGGGTTCGATCCTAGTTGGGTTTACAGAGGATGATTTTTCCTAAATGGTTTTCTACTCTCTTTCTCCCCCACGAAAATATGGCTTAACTTTCTTTAAATTAAACTTTTATAATCCATAAACACATTAAAGTAATTAGTATATTGGCGCATAACCCTAATGCCTATTTAGATGCGGTGATAATAAAAAGGAACGTGCTAAGAACACCCTAATCTTCTTGCACGTGTATTAATCGTCAAGTTCATTTAGTTGGGGGGGTTTCATTACTTTAGAATCTAGATGGTTTTGAGCCCTTCTATTACGCAATTGTTGGTATATTTATTTTAAAATAATCTTTAAACTATCGGGTGATTGAATATGGTTGGACTGTATGAATATAGTAAGATGCTGGGCAATATATTTTTTAAAAGATTTTTACCTAATTATGTTCTGCCATTAATTATGTTATCTACTGGGCCTCACATCGGTGTCCACATGATCTAAGGTGTCACATTTTCAATAGATTGGATGGTCAGTGATGAGATGATCTTGGATAGATACCCAAGTCGGTTGTATTGAGACTGAGAGTGATGTCTTAGCCCAGGCAAACACCGAATAGGGTAAATGTAGGGCCAGACTATGCGAGTGAGCTAGTGACTAAGAAATAAAATAGAACACATTGGTTTGAACAGACTGGAGCGAGCGATCGAGCGACGCACTTGCAAGATATTACTGGTTATATTTCACAAGCGCGCTCGAGCCGGAACAGTCTAGTTTACAGGTGCAGTATGTTGGTTCATTGCGTTATAGGAAAATTTCTCAATTTGAAAATAAATTTAACTTTATTATTATTATTATTATTATTATTAATAGGCTTAGCACACTTGCTATTATTGGCCTAATTTTATTAATAAGGCCATAAATGTATTTATGTATATATATATGTAGAACCCATATGTTAATACTTCATTTAATAATCAAAGTATGGTTTTAAAAATAAGAATCACCACTCCTACTTTTTACTTTCCTTCCATACCTTGGAGAGAAAGTATTGTGATCGTCCAAAAAAAATTGAACTCGAGATTTTAACAAATGTTGACCCCCTTAAACTAAAAAATATGTATTTGAAATGCCGTCTGTCTGTTTATCTATAGTTCGGGCTAGAGACGGAATTATTTTACCGATTGGGCCCAAACTTGGTATCTGGGGCTGGCCATCCTTTTCCACATGTTCACTGGAAGAAGATAATACATATTGAAGATATATAAGATAATGTACTTAAACACACACACATTTACACACGGGAAAATGTATGAGGAAACCATAAAATAAAAGTTGTATTCAAATTATATGGTTGCATAAAAATGATGTAATATTAGTTATTTCAAAATACTTACCTTGTGATCCCCAGGTGAATATAATTATAAAGTAATAATAATAATAAAAATTAAAAGGGCCCTAACAATAAAATTGTATTTAAATAAATATTATAAATTTATATGAAATAAAGATTCATTAGATAATATTTATAAAAAAGTTGAACATAATTTTTTCACTCAAAGAAATAATTTATTGCCAATGGTTGGATTAAATAAAAAATATTATTATAAAGAAATTTCGGCTAGCTAAATGTATTTGAAAAAATATATTTAAGATTGGTACAAACATAATGAAATGAGGGACATTAAGTATTGAAATAAGTAACTAAATAATTACAATGGTATATTTATGAAAAAAAAAAGCCAGTAATATAAATTTTCTAAGGTATCTTATTTTTTGTCTTATAAATTGAAATAGTTTTTGGACATAGATTTTTAATTTGAGGTTGGATAATCTTAAACGACCTCAACGTTTGAAAAAAAGTTGTCCTCAGTATATTCTTTGAAACTATTATGCAATTGGAATTTTTTTCTAGTATAAATATTGGGAATATTTCACAATAAACACTCAAAGTGACTAATTAGACACTGCTTTAACAATTGATGTTTTAAGTCACTTTGACAACTTTTTGACTTTATATTTTAATATTGAAAATCACAATCCTAGTGTTGCGTCTGTTAAAAAGACGCCAAAAGAATATTCTTTTACGACCATTGAAAAAAGTTTCATTTCACTGCCTTCTGGGACAGTTCAAAAAAGGATCTGAATCTAAATTTAAAATCCAATCTCCCCTTACAGAGTTGCAGCTTAAACAAAAATTCTCATAGCTTTTCGAAAGCATCCATAAAAGGTACATCAGGGCCTTGAATTGAAAGGTTTAATTAATCCTTGTCACCAAAATTTTTATAAATGTAATCCAAGCAATTAATTAACTCCACTTTTTCAAATTATTTTGAAAGTGGGCTTTCCTTTTCTCTAAAATATTACTAAACTTATACCCAAAGTTCATTCGAAATTCATTCGAAATCTTCAATATTTATCCCCTGCAAGGCAAGCGCTATTTTCACAGATCCACTGAAGCCCATTCATGGACACCCCAAGGAACTGTTGGACACCAGTTTAGAGCCCCTGGTTTAATGTGTGTTTCTCACAAAAGGCTGGGCTGCCACTAGAAAGGGAAGTGTGGGCTAGGAGCTCGAGTCCAAGTCAGGTGAACTAGGGGTATTTGATCCCACAAAATTGTGTGTAATTCACCCTCTATGTAAATGAGGATATGTGCCTATGGTTCTAATCTTCTTCATTCCTAGTCCATTATTATAAATAAAAACCAAGTAGTGGTTATATAACTTAGCAGAAATATAGACTGTTTAGTATTAATTCATAAGATCTTTACATAAATAATTTCCCACTTCCTATCCAAGTAAATACAGGTATACTTCATATACATAGTTTCCTTATTCCTGACTCATGAGTGTAGTAGGGCGTGAACCAAAATAAATGCTAGAAAATAATCGTAAACTATTTTTTAAACAGTATATTTTTAACTGGTACAAAATATCTAAATACAATTATAAGTAAACCCCGTTGAATATTTTTTACAAAGAAAAATATACATACATACATGCATGCATACATACATACATACATACATACATACATACAGGCATACGTGTGTACAGACATACGTGTGTACAGACATACGTGTGTACAGGCATACGTGCGTACGTGCATACGTGCATGCGTACGGTCAGATAGACACATTTATTGGACGAAATTTTTTTAGTTTGGGGTCATGTAGAACGTGGAAGATTGAAAATTATCACGGTTACAAAAATGTATCTTAATAAGAACAAGGTAATTAAAATATCAACTCGTTTCAGTGTCCAAATGGTCTAAGGCGTCATTCTCGCAACACACTATACTGCCAATGACTGGGATATAAGAGTTCGACTCCCGGTCAGGTAAGCAAAGGGTTAATCTATCTTTAATTTGTTTCCACTTTCTCTCCATGCAAATACTGGTAGGGTAGGCTTATATTACTTAATATAAATTAAAACTTCCTCATCTCGTACGTGATGTAATATTTGGAGATTAGATAACGTTAAATATATTAAAGGTAATTTATATTGTTTTAGTATGATCTACAGACATCCTGTAGTAAGTTCCAATTCTGACAAAAAAACTAAGAAATCAAATAAGCATCAAATATGACGGTATTGTGTTGGCTCAAGAACATAAAATATATTAAAACATCCCTTCTGACGTTTATTCATATAAGAAAGAATGTGTCTACATTGTTTTGGGGAAATTACATTTTCCCCTTCGAATGACAACAGTGCTATATACACCCTTGAGTATATTTTATGTCACAGACTCACAGCAACGAATAAAAAAATTTGACGCCTATCTTCTTTTTTTTTATATAAGATTCCTTCCATCAACGCAAAAGTAAAATATGACCTATTTTACGTTTTGTCTTTTCTATTTTTTATCCGGGGAATTTTCAAGTGTTCATAGGTCTGGGGCTAAGCCCTGGTAAATCAAGAAGATATTGACCAGCTTGTAGCCAAGCCATAACCCCCCACCTCAGAACACACCCACCCGTTTTTTTTCTTTCTTCTTTACTTATCTGGACCAAAGTATCCCTAGCCTCTCGGATTTCCTTTCATCCTCACTATTTTTTTTTTCAAAGGCTACAGCAATCTTCAAAACAGAGGCCAAAAAAAACACAGTAGGACCCACTAGGGTTCAAGTACGGGCAGATAAGGGACTTACGGGTGTTTTCCGGTTCTTTGTCTTTGAGTGTTATCCTTTAAGTTGGCGAAGGAGAAGCGAAATACACAACCAAATAAAAGATAGGAGCAGAAGTAAGAATAAAAAGACTGTAAAACAAAGTAAAAATGGAAAAGAACTAAACCGGAAAATGGGAATACACAGTTGGAATAATAAAGATAGAGTAAACTAATATTCAAGTTAATAAATATATATTTACATTTCATGTAGATGAAAGGATGATTATAAGAAGTAAATGAAAAGAGGAACTAATAAAAAGGGAAGTTATAATTTGAAGGTGAGGATAAGGAATAAAAAAAGTGTTCTGAAATTGAGAAATGTGAAAGAGGTTGATTTAGTATCATGGTAAAGAGAAATACATTATTTATTTTATAATATGAGCCTATTAAAGGGAACTAATAACACCGTTTGTACTTTTTCATATATGCTCGAAAAAAGTGCTTAAATTAATACAGTTTTTGACCTCAAGATTATGATTAACATTGAATTCTAGAATTTTTTTATACAATTTTATTTGATCTTTAGTCATATATGACATGTTTTGGCGTTATATGTTACACCATCTTTAGGTCCTATTTATGATGATGATGATTTGTTTAAAATACATAATAATAATTCAAAATTTCACAAACTTTCCTGCAATATGTATATTAAACAAATCATCGTTATCATAAATATGACCTGAAGATGGTGTAACATCTAACACCGTAACATGTCGTCATAGAAGACTAAAGATCAAATAAAGGGAAGGTAATACAAGAAAAGAAAATGAAATTTAATTTTATTATTTATTACTCCTTACCAAATTAATATGAACATTATTTTTAAAAATGGGCGGTCAGTCTGTATCTCTGGTTGTTTTTTCATAAGGGTGTAAAAAAAAAATGGATTGATAGATGCTGTTGAAAACTTGATATTTATATGTTATTTGGTCAAGCATCAAAGTTATTCTTGATTTGACTTTAGTGATTAAGTTCAAGGCAGCTTTAATAATTATTTTTTTGTAAATTCAAAATAAAAAATAAAAATAGCTCTTACGATAGTTAAAAAAAAGTAAATTTGGGGAGGTCTTGATATGACTAATAGGAATGTAAATTTGTTTTTTCTAAATATAAACTAATTGTGGGTAGTTCCCTCACTATAGTTTTTTGAAAATTTAATTTTAAAAAAATGGCTTTAAAGAAGAATATTTCTTATCAAAACAAAGTTTTTTTTTCACAATTTTTTTTTTCTTGTCAACACATATTACCAAATGTTAAGATTATTCACATATGAACTAACTTTGCTAGTGTGTTAGGGATGATATAGGTTATTTTTGAGTGAAAGTGTGCCCAAATTCACGTAGAGGAAGAGCGCAAATCTATTTATTAAAAATTAAACCTTGATTGTGTTTTAACCACGATCTCCCCATCATCGTAAGAGCAGTCTATTAAGAGAATGACTCGATTAAACGTTCGGCCATAGAAGCAGGTAGGAGTTAGAAAAAAATAACCAATTTTTATTTTTATTTATTTATCAGAAATTGTAAAATAAATAATATACAATTGAGTCTTCAATTTTTTTTCAAATATTGAAATTAAATCTATATTTTTTTAGTTACATAATATATGCCAGTGAGCAGGTAGAATAAACACAAATTTCGGCTTGTCTGTTGTGCAGTTACACTGGGATTTTATTCCCAATTAGTTTCCCAATTTACTTCCAGGCAAATTTAGATATATTTACTCGGAATTAATCCTTCACCAATACCTCATTAATATAAATATTTGTAAAGTTCAGGCTACCACTTGGACTTGGAGAAAATATAGATAAAATACAATATTTTGACTATAGGCCTATATTAATTATTTATATTCAAATATGAGTTTATAATATTTTCTCAAATATTTGGTTTTTAATATTTTAATTTCTAATATGAGTTTTTAAATATTTTAAAACATTAATTTTTTCATGTTAAAGCAGATCAATATCTTTTTATCTGAGTTTGTAGCGTTTATTTTTGCACTACATGACCAAAAGTAATTTGTCCAAATACGGGCCTTTAAGAAAATTATAATTTTTTATTTTATATTTCTTTAATTGAATCTCAATATCTGTTAAGGCTACACGCATATTTAAATAATCACGTTAATGGAGTCGACCCTTAAAAGACTCAACCAAGATTCGGATGCCAATTTTCAGTAGTCATCAATAGCCCAGTCCAACATGTGAGTGACAACTTGCCCACTGAAGCGGGGGAATACCCTATTTATTTTAAATATGATTTCCTCTAACGATGAATAAAGAACACCTGAAGAGCTGAGTGTTTATTTTAGAACTATTTTCTTTTCTGTCAAGTTTGTAGAAGAATGTGTCGGGAACATTCGAACCCCCCCCCTTTTTCCGGAATTTGATTAGGTCAATATATACTTATAAAAATAATTTTGTATAAAGTTACAGTACAATTTTTAGCAGACCCCCACCGTCTATCAAAATCGGCTTCCTACGCCATTGGTCAATATATAATTTTTACTAAGGGCACCCTCTACTTAAAAGGAAATATCACTCTGCTATATCTCATGTAGGAATGGCAGGTATGACACAAAAAATTAACCCAAATTGATACGTATATATAACAAACAATAAATAAATATAGTTATTCCTTGAATATATTTTAATAAGTTGATATCTTACTCTAATTTTTTTTTTTGTTTACCTGTGTTTCTTAACATTTACAATACATTCCGTTATGAGGACATTTTAATAACGTTTCACTCAATTTCATCTTTAACAATATCTTGAAATAACAAAATTAATTAAAAAATAACAAAACTATTAATAAATAGCTTGGGATTTATGGACTCTTCTCAATAAACCAGTTGTTATCTTCTTTATGTTACAAACGTAAACATTTGTTTAAAAACCTTTATATAATTAATATAGATTACAAATATACCATAAACCATATCGGTCTGTTGTATATACTCAAACGTGTCACGCTTGTGTTAGGCTGGATTGACAGGGACGTATAGATAAGGACTATATTCAAGTTCAGTTGTTATAAAGTTTTTATAAAATAATTTATAATTCTTTATCCATTAAAATAAATCTACATTTCTTCTAAGGCTATACTTTTCCGACCCTATTCCATTAGCGTAATATTAATGTATGCGTGTCATTTAAGTTGATATTAAGACCACAGGAAAAACAATTTAAAATATAAGAAATAAATAAATTGTGTAATGTACGTCATGAACTCTCTCGGTCCTTTACCAATAAAATATAAATTTATCAAAAAATAAATAAAATACAATGTTACAGAACTATACTGAAAAAAAAGAATTTTATTCCAACAAAGAAAATCAATGAAATATTAATAATATGCATTATTACATAATCATTAATAAAAGAGATCATCTTGGTTCCCAAAAGAGTTTAAAAATCAACTATTTTTATAAAAATCTATTGTGAATTTAAGTTTTTAGTTTTTAATAGTCTTATAACCTTGAAACAATAAGTTACTTCATATCCAAATGAGTGTTGGAGATGATATTAAAATTAGAAATTTTTTATGTTAAGTACCCTCAAAGTAATGTTTATGGAATTAATCCAATCCGAAAAGTTATGTTATATTAAATAGTGCTTGGATACCAATTTTATCTAAATTATTTAAAATAGAATTCAAGAAAATTATTTTTACTAATGTTATAATTCTAAAACAATCCTTGGTATAGACTTTTGAAAATACTAAATACAAATATTTAACCTGATCAGTAAAATAGTTTAGGCTCTAGGCCAAGATACACAAATATAGACCAACGGCATCGCAGACACAACTTTTTTGAGTTCATTGTGTCATAAAACGTCGACAGCCATAAAAAACTTGAATTCAAATTTTTTTTTTACTATCACAATATTTCTTCTTTGTGAAGGATCTCAAAAAAAGTAAAAAAATAAGTTAATTTAAGTAATCTATCTTTCCCTTGACAACAGAAACCTCTATTGTTTTTCAAGAGCATAATTTCTCGAGAACAAAGACGACATTTTTGCGAAGAAACATTTCCTTTTGAAATTTTCGGTTCATTTGGTAAAACGTGTTGCGAATGACATTTTCAAATAATCCCCTTCTCCCGTTTATATTCCAATCCCTAACGACTTTTAAGTCCATGCGTGTGTTTGAACGGAATGAGGAATTAGAAAGAAACGACACAAAAGAAGACGAATGTCATTAATCATCAGAAGAAATCATAAAGCCCTTTCTTCTTTGCATCTAAAATATTTGGGAGAGCTAAGTCAAAATTTTTAAAAAGGGCTGAGTATTCAAAGGACAGTAATTGTTTGGACTACTCAAATTATCGATAATTTAATATTCAAGTTAATTTTCATGGAAATATTCTTTTTAAATAAAAATATATTGAAATATGAGTATATTATATAATCTATTAACTTAGCTTAGATTGATGAGAATTTTACTACTTCTCTTAAAAAGGGAATTTTAATAGTATGCACTAATATTTTAAATAATTAAAAAAGTCATAAACTATAGTAGATATCTTTAATGTCCTGATTTCAGTTGTATCTAGTAAGTTTTACCAATATCAGGGAGATTGGAATTTGATTCTTGAATATATATATATATTGATGTGGGGTTTGCCTCATTTTTTCCCCCCACTTTCCACTTACACATTAGTATAATTCATCCAAATTCTTCTTTATTCGTCTTTAATGATTTGAGAAATGTGATAAATATTTATCTTCAAATGAATATTTTTGTAGCGTTTTACATAAAATAATACTTTATTTTTCCTAGTAAGAAAATTTTAAAGTGTTTTATTGATAACAAATTGTTTAAAATGGCTAATTATATTATAGAAATAACTTTAATCTCATATGATATGTTTTACCACTAAAAAAGAGCTAAGAGTATAAATAATGCTCAAGTGTATTGAATGTTTTTTCCCTTAATTTTGTATTCTATCCCCCTAAGAAATTCTAGCTTCCTCTTTTTATTTAATTAATGTAAATAAATTTGCACAAGTTGATAAATATTTTTAGCACTTTGGGTATACAATAAACAGGTACAATCTTAAGTATGATATAGGCTGAATTCTCTGTATGTGTAATCATATTATCGTTGAGACAGAATGTAAAACCAATTAGTAATACATTTCCTTAGTACATCCTACCAGGATTCACATATCAATCTACCCGTTATTGATAGACAAATCTATCGTGAAAGCAACTACTTTGACAGTTCCACCACAGAAGAGTCTCAAAATGTATTATAACACGGAAAAAAATAACACTGATGGAACAAGATTATAACTCGTATGCACTGAAAATAGTTGGTTGGATCGCAATGTTGATTGGCATTTTCTATTTTAGTAAGAATTTGGTAAGAATTTACCTTTAGAATATAAAAGAAATATATATATATATATTGTAACCAGTGGATAAATTACACCTGGATGTAGGGATCCAATTGAGAACCCTTGAATTATCGCATAAGTTTTCTATCTCTGAGCTGTCCAGAATACGCGCCTTGCTCAGTGTGGTTCTTCACCTACAGTTTGAGGCACAAGTCTATGATTGACGTGTGATAATCGTCAAATACTTGAGCGAACATTGAAACCACATCCACTGGTGACTCAAGGTATGGTTTTATCCCACTGAGTGTACATGCTCACTAGTATGATAGTTTTATGTAAGACCAATTTTCCTACAAGAATACTACTTTATAGTAGTATGCTGGTAGGGAAAAAGGCCTTTCAGGAGAATTACTCTATGGCATTGGGAGCTCGTTTAGTTCATTGCCGTACATATAAAAGTACACCAGCCATTCATATCTTGAGCTAGTTATATCCAGTCTACCTCATTACACTCTATCCCTATCTTTAGCTAGCTATATCTATTCCACCTCATTACACCCTATCTTGAGCTAGCTGTATCCAGTCAACTTTATTACACCCTATCCCTACTTTAGCTAGTTCTATCTAGTCCACCTCTTAACATCCTATCCCTATATTGAGCTGGTTATATTCAGTCCAATCCATTAAACTCTATCTCTATCTTGATATAGTTAAAAACTTGAGCTAGCTCTATACAATCCCCCTCATTACACCCTATTCATATCTTGAGCTAATTCTGTCCAGTACCACCCATTAAACCCTATCTCAATCTTGAGCTACTTCTATCCAGTCCACCTCTTTATATCCTATCGCTTTCAGATCCATTCTAATGTTATACTCCCATCTGCGTCTAGGTATTTCCAATAGTCTCTTACCTTTGGATTTGCCAGATGATATCCAGAGTACGGTTCCATATTCTTCCATTAACGCTGCATATCCTGTCTATCGTTATCTGTGAGATTTTATTATCTTAGCAATGTATTTTACCAACATATTTTCTTTAGATCAAACAACGTACATTTTTAATGTACTATTTGTGTTAGTCAATATGTCTAGATAATATCTAGCATATGGGAAAGCTGCAGCTAAAATGATCATGCGTATGAATAAGTTGAAATATATCTAGTAAATCACATAGCTTTTATATAATGTTTCCTCATAATATGAAAATTGAAATGTAGTAATTTCGGAATAGACTTCGGTAGTCACTTGGTCTAAGCCACATGGTCGCAATAGACCGAATGCTGATGACGAGAACATAGGGGTTAAAGTCCCTGATTGAGTGTACTGAGGTTTTTTACCCTCAAATAATCGTCCAATTTTCCTCTAAGAAAATGTGGGTACTTTCTTTAAGTTCAACCTACCCTTGCCCGGACATATTTTCGTAATTAGTACTCATGCGTGTAACCCAAACAAGTGGTAGGACTTGGTGATTAAATTGTGTGGATTTATTGTTATGAATACTATAGGTATTTAAAATCATAGAAGAAAG
This sequence comes from Timema bartmani, assembly GCA_902151455.1. NCBI lineage: Eukaryota > Metazoa > Arthropoda > Insecta > Phasmatodea > Timematidae > Timema > Timema bartmani. The sequence goes on along the minus strand of CABFWB010000484.1, from coordinate 256,597 downwards.
TTTAAAACATCCATCACCTGAGGTAGGTATAGATACATTAAATTTCATCTAATATTATTTCTATCAACAGATAGGGTTCTTTGTATGAAAATTGTAATATAATTCAACATAGAGCACAGCTCAAAGAGAAAAACTATTTCAACTCGACGAACATAATGGACAAAAGTGTGTCTAGCAGAAATTCTGTAGTTTGCTTATAGATGATCACGTGACTATATTTCTGTTCTGATCTTGTATTTTAGTCAAAAGCTTGAGTCCATAATTACTCAAAATCCCATGTTGAATTCAATTTTACAAAGGTTTGTTTACAAATCATACTTAATGACCACCGTGTTCGAGTGTGTGTCAGAGAAATGGCGTACAAACATCACCTAATCAAATAAACGCCTTCGTTTTGGTATCATTAGCGGGATATCGGTTTTAATCGCTATAACGCTAAATCACAATTTGCATAAACGCTTGTTTTGTCATGGAAATTAGTGAAAGCAAACGGCCTATAACCGTGGAGGATTTCTATGACTTCGGGGACATTAACATTTGAATGATGATACTCTGTTGGATATATTTTGTGTGAAACGTTTTGAAGCAAGGTTTATGTGATGTAATACTACTTTATATAGTGTGCTATTAGAGGATATTTATCTGCAGTCATAAAATATAGAGGTGTATTATCATAATATATTAAACATATTTTAATATTTTTTAACAAAATATTTCACTATTTGCTCGGGCTACACAAATATTTACTAATTATCCTAGTAAGTTAAGGATGATAAAAACTGAATTTAGAGAAAGTGTATTTGTATTTTCATTGTAAAAAGTGGGATTTTTTTCTAGGAAAACCACCATCAGTACACCAAACCATGATTCAAACCCCGATCATCCCATCGTTTATTGAATTGTTAAGGGAAAATCTGCTGATGATGGTGAGATTGGATTTCGAATTTCACTTTGTTATACTAAAGTTAACTTTTCCTTAGTTTTTTAATTTCCACTCTCCTTCCACTAAATAACTATACAATTCCAAAAACTCAACTCTAATCATCTATAAAATATTTGAGTTATTAGTAAAAATATGTAAAGATAGAATGGGTAGTATGAATCTGTGCTTTAATATAAAAAAACGTATTTCCTCTTATTCTTGCATGCACCACGTCAACTACCCATTCAGTATATCCATATAAATACAAATAAATTAGGACTAAAAAGGTAAATTTGTAAATGCATTTTTATTTGCTTTTAGGAAGAGTCAGGAAATTATTCAGGAAAAACCATGATCAGGACATCTGGTCGGGCTTAAAACCAAGCACTCTTGTCATTGTTAAACCAGACAAGACTAGACGGGTGCTTACTCCACATGATAAAGTGTGTTGGTTTACTGTTTTCACTTTTTCACTTCATTTTATTTATAGCTGATCACCTCTGTGGTCCAGTGGTCAGAGTTCCTGGCCTTAGATCCAGAGGTCCTGGGTCCGATCCCAGACGCTTACAGATTTTTCCGTGAAGCAGTGGGTCTGTAATGGGCTCAGACTCAGCCTCGTGAGGACAAATTAGGAGTTACTTGAATAAAGAAGTCGTGGCTTCAGTCTAAAAAAATTAGATTAGCTGTAGGAGGGTTCGTTGGGCTGACAACGCGACAGCCTATATCTACAACATACAACGAACGACCTCTTGGTCTGTATAGCTCGTTGTTTGATACAATCGAGTTTATTTCTTGTTTGTTACTATTCGCTGCACTATTTATTTGAACAAACATATCATAACTACCTAATAACGCCGTTCCCTTACGGGGTAGGCAAGAAACTGTGCATGTAGCTCAAAAAACTACTCCTTACCTAATCCTTCCTCACTCACTTTCTCCTCACTTCCCTATCCTTGCATACTTCCTTCGCTTCAACAGCACCCACACACCAAGTCGTGCATGTTCTTTTATTATTCAAACTTATAATGTTTCTCTTTTTATCACATCTTTCTACCACATTTAATCACTTCTCACATGACCTACCTCCTTCCTTTGGATCCATACACTCTACCTTCATATATTTGGTTTGTTAATCGATTCACACTCATCCTCTCAATATGTCCAAGCCAACGTAATCCGCTTCTTTCACATTGGCCTATTGCTGTATTTGAAACCAGCTTTATTTCACTTTATGGCACTTTAAAAAATAACGCATATTTCAAATTGATTATAGAATTATTAGATAATTTTTAATTGATAGTCTAGATATTTATTTTGGAATCTACATCGAAGTAACGTGGGTAAAGGTCTTATGTCACCTTGATTATCGGTGACACAGAGGTCGTTTTTACACATTAAACACATAAGACCTTGTTAAGATACCAGCCCCTGTCCAATAGACAAGCACGCTTGACAGGAGCGTCATGCGGAGTGTATATCCCGTTAATGGCTGGCGATCACACACAAGACGTCAACTGGTAAGATAGAGACTATTATAGAGTAGAAACAGCGGGTAACTGACATCTAGAATAATCTACCAGATATACTTTAATGTATCCATTAGCAAAACTATACGATTTTTTTTTATCATATGGCACATTTGTCTGAGAAGGACTTGGATGTCCAGGTTCAATCGCCTTAAGTGTAGACAATTAACCACTCTGTTGGCGCAGAAAGTTGCCCAGGATAAACCTATGGAGGTTGTCTACACGTCGTATCCAGAATGAGATGAACTAATGATAGTTTTAATGATGTGGATTCAGGGTGAGTCTTAACCTAACTTAAGCCTAGTTAGCCAAATAGGCGTATTCCCCTAAAGCTAAAGATACTCAAGGTACCAACCAGGAATCAAGCCCAGGACCCCTAGACTTTTAGCAAGGCGCACTTATCAATCAACCATAGGGGCTGGTTATATGATCAATAGGACCATATTATGTTGAGCTAATGTCACTTTTGGTGGTCAAAACATCAATAAAAACAAAGTCTTTTTAATATTATATAGCCTATATATTTTAAGGAATTGTACATTAATAAAACACAATATTCCTTTTTTTTTATGTGTGTGAACTTGACGTCTGTGGATCACCTAAAAAGGCTGTACAAATTCAATTCAGAGAGCTTCTAAAAGGCCGCGTTCACTTCATAAATCAAGATGGTTAACCGGATTAAATCAGGCTTGTCCATTACTTCATACAAATCATGTTCAGCTGTGTTGATGCACGTGTGTTTACAAAATAAAATGGGATTAATTTCGAAACTAAATTTGTATGTGTATTTCTCTTAATTACAAAAATTATCTAATTATTTTGGTGTCTAATTAAAAGGAAATTTTTAAATGAATATAATACCTAATTTATTACTTCGTTTGCTATTATTATTTCTTGATGCTGCATACATTAAGCAAGAAACATGGTAGTTATACTAATATAGTTAGTTTTTCAATTAATTATGAAAACACTAAATATACAGTAATCTATAGTAAAGTAGGTGACCTGGAGGTCTAGGGATAGGGTGTCGGACTTCTGTGCTGGGGTTCCGGGGTTCAATCCTTGGTTCCGGCACAGATTTAACTGATTGCCGCCAAACTCTTTCACCTCTGAGAAGACGTGTATTAATCACAACTTGTGAATGTGTGGAATGTCAGGCCTCCGCCGTGGTTTGGATTCCACGCTAAACTGTAGGTCCTCCATTTCATCTCACAATCACCCTACCATTACACATTAGCGTAAGTGCGTACAACCCGAACGGGTAGTAAGACGCGGTAATAATAGAAATAATAATAATATAATACAGTATTTGTTGTTATAAGTGTTTACTAATATTCTCGATTTATAATTTAATATCACCAAGATAATAATAGTGACAATATCTCTGCCTGGGGTGTAAGCTGGATGAATTGAGTATCTCAGCAACATCACTGCAGCTATCAAGCCCAGACGAAAGAGAAGAATTCCTGTGTGAGGTTAACTTCCTGCCCCTGATAAAAATCTAAGATAGCTCAAAGAATCAAGGACTTTCCTCGGAATTGGACTAATAAGGTTGTAACAACCCTAGCTCGGAAAAAAGGACAAAAAGTTAGAAAACTCCGTACACATTAAGGATTGAAGTTTAAGACGAAAGAGATTCAAGGAGAAGAAGACACGGAAGACAGAGACAAAGATGGAAGAGCGAACTTTAGAGCCCTTGAAATGGAACAAGCCGAAGGCCTATAAAGAATAAAGAAGAAGATAATAATATTGGTTAATATTAGTGACTTTAATCCAAAGTTTTGTATACAAAATCTTTTGTTAGTTTCCAGCTATCATCACTTCTGCACTGTATGTACTCTTTTAGACCTTGTCCAGTAGACATGTCTGGCTGAAAGAAGCATCGTTTAGAATGTATAAAACGCATAATGCAGATGACGGATTGATTAGGCTTCAAATTCTGGTTGGTTTTACTGAGGATGGTTTTTCCTTAAATGGTTTCCCACTATCCTTCCACGCAAATGGGGAAACACTTCCTTCAAATTCACCCTTCATCATCTCTCACTCATTAGTATATAATCGTATAACTTGAACATATATTCTTAAGATTAAAATTTGTGGCTGATTATTTCCACACGTCCATTACAGACTCTGCCTTGAAATATGAGTGAAGAATGCCCTGGGTTTGAGAAAATTCCTGGATAGCTTAGAGGTTTGAGTATTGGCGTACTAAGACAAAGATGCTTGGTTCGATTCCCTTGTCCAGATGCCATTTTTCAATTTAAAGAATATGGTATTTAAATGCGGCTGAAACTTTTATTAAAAAGTATAATAGGTTTGCTATTTAATCCATCTGAACAGACAATTATAATCAGCAGTAGCAAAAAATCTTTTAAATTATCTCCTTAATTCATATTAATTACAGTAGGCTATTTATAGCAAAAACAAACCGGGGTGAAATATTTGGTGCATCGAACATAAAAAGTAAACATTCACAAAATATTTGTTTAAAGTTTTTAAAGTGCGCTTTCTGAACATAATGTTTATACTAGCATACAACCTATAAACTAACTATTATTATTATTATTATTATTATCATCACCGCATCTTACTACCCATTCAGGTTATATGCTCTTACGCTAATGTGAAATGGTGGGGTGATTGTGAGATGAAATGGAGGACCTACAGTTTAACGTGGAATCCGAACCACGGTGGAGGCCTGGCATTCCACACATTCACAAGTTGTGATTAATACACATCTTGTCAGAGGTGAAGGAAGGGTTTGACAATCAGATAAATCTGTGCTGGGACCAAGAATTGAACCCCGGTCGCCCAGCACACAGGTCCAATACCTTAACCCTAAACCACCAGGTCACCTTATAAGTTAATTTAAATCTATAAAAACCTAAAACCCAGACAGCCCCTGACCGTTAATTTATCACTGTGAAAGTGGAAAACCACATTATCCTGATAATTAATTTTTGACAGGGCTGAAATCAAATCCTGAATTCTTATATCAGTTGAAAAACCTGTTACTGACTGAGATAAGTTGTAAGATTAAATTAATTATGAACAATGTATTTTGTATAGTGTTATTTAAAAAATATAACTGGCTCTTTATTATTGATAAAATATCAAATTTGATTTTCTTTCCATACTTAACTTTCTTAATCTTATTTGTACTATCAATATTTTAATATTAATTTACAAACTTATTATTTCAACTAAGTAAACTTTTTTATTTGCTCTAAAATAATTTATTCCAGTAATTTTACTTTGTAAAATGTAAGCTATTAATTTAAATACAGTGGGAAATTATGAACCATAATAGTAGCGATATTTAACATTGAGTTGGAAATTGCAGCTTTAAAAGTTAATTTTAAACAGGATATCAAACACTAAAACATATCAAGATAATCACTGGAAATATTTGCTTCCGTTACTCTTTTACTCTTTCAAGGTCAGATGGAAATTAAATGTTTAAAACCCCTTAAGATAAAATGGCGATATTGCTCTAAGGAGCATGTACGTACTGTGGTGTGTGATTATAAATTAATGACTTTTTTTTATAACCGGTTTTAGTTAGTATGGAAACCGTTATAAAGAACAAGCTATTCGTGACTTTCTTCTTATACTTCCTTTCTCTTTTTGAATCACACCTAGGTTTTCATCTCAAAATAATGGCAAAAAGGAAAAAAGAAAGAGAATGAAAAAAAAACTTGTGATAAAGGAGTGAATTTTAAACACATTATATTTATTCTATGCGAAATGAAGTGTAGTATTGTACAATAAAGTCCCGAGGAAATATTCGCCCTCAATGTTTGGTAATGACTGAATTGTTTGAGGAAAATATATTTTATTCTCTAAAAAAAAAATCCAAAAACGAAAAAAAAATCTTCGTTGGTAATTCTTTCCCTTAAGTTTGGATGGCAGGAGAAGTTTTTTTATAGATAAAAATAATATTAGTACAAAATAAATAAAATATTGTTCCACTAGATAAATTTGGCATAATTTTTCTATTCATAATAATATAATCAGTTTATTTTTATTATTATTATTATTATTATTTATATTATTATTATTATTATTATTATTATTTGTAAGGCACATAGTGTCATTTGAAAAACCCATTTGAATGGTACAGATAAAAACGGGGGAGAGTAAAACTAAACACATTTTCCAGCACAGTGATTTTTATATCTTAAATCCCATAAAGAACTCATAAAATCCTTTTTTAAATTAATTTATATAAAACGAAGACCCCTTTCAACCATAATCTAGACTGCATTATAATGGCATCATGACTGTCTAACAGATGGTAGCATTAAATCAATTTGAGCTAAAAATTGAGTTCTTCTCTTCTACCTAAATTCTTCATTTTTGACCAAAGAGAAAATTTCTTGGTTATGGTCCATGACCAATATTCAAGGGTTGTTGAAATAAATATGAGTAGAAATTCAACTTCAGCAATATTTTATTACCCATTTCAGTGGCCACGTGCTTTAACGCGCTACTCTTAACATGACAGGGAGATAGAGGTTCAAATCTCAGTCGGGTGAACTTAAAGTTGCTTTTACAAAATTGTTCTACTCTATCTTTCCACGTAAATGTGAGTACATTTCCTCTAAATATAACCTTCCTAGTCCCTAAAACCATTTTCTTAATTATTACATAAGTGTATAGCCCAAACGGCTGGTAAAACGTGGTGCTAAAAAATATTATATATACAAATATATATAGTCTATACACATAATATTTTGTTTATTTTAGATTTATTAAATCTTGAGATTAACTTTCATCCCAACTTAAATGGTTTATATTGCATTCATTTAAAGCTATATTTTAATAGATTTCATGACAGAAAAAAATTCTATCCAGATTGTTGCCTTTAACTTTATTAAAATATTGCCCACGATGGTGGACAGTGGACGCACGTACTAAACGTCAAGCTCAACTAATCTGGCTTGATGGGCGTCGAGGATAGAGTCCCAGCTGGGTGTAAAAATGTTTCATAAATTTTATGCCAATCTAGGTTTCTCTGCGCTAATGTTGGTAATACACCTTTTAAAATTTTCTTTTTTTATTGTCTACCTAATTGTTGCGAAAGCCCAAAGGATTGCAAAAATAAATGCATTCTTTTTCACGCTCTCTAACAAATCCTCGATGACCTAAACGCATTTAGCTACATTAAAAGAGTTGAGATAATAAACATACTTTGGAAAAAATGCACCAACATTTTCTTAGGATGAGAGTGGAAAAAATATATGACAAATACCCTTAAAATAATTAAACCCACCAACATTCGAAACTCAACCGCTCCTAAACCAGAAAATCAACTTATATGAGCTTGTCCAACGTGATATACAGTGAGTGTGAAAAAAAAAAAATTTAAACTAACATTAAAAATCATGAATATATTTGATATTTTACACTTGAACTACTTTATTAATTAGAATGTTGTTTTCTAATTATTCAAGCTTAGATTTATTATCAGTATTTTATATTTTAAATACCAAATAGTAATGGTTCTGTGATTGGGGACAATACAAGTTGCTTTATTTAAGGAGCTTAACTTGGCTTTCTATTTTTTTGGCAATTAATTTTATTTTCAATTAGTCTCCCAAAATGGAGGCAAAGTAATTTAATGGTGTATTAACCCGATGAAATTGAATTCTACATTTAGAGTAGTCTAAGTGACTGTGTAATCCTTGTGAAATCCTCCAATCTAATTCTATACTCGTTGTCGACAACAGCTTCATCAACAGGGATTGGGGGGTGAGAGTTGGGGGCATTAAACTCCACCCCCCTCTAAACCAAAACATACCCACAAGCTAACACACTCATTTAAGTAGTTTGGGGATGTTAGCCCCTATAAAGCAAATAGATCCTCTTGGTCGTTTGTTAATGGTCATATGCCCACTACTCTAAATCTAATTAAGGACATGTTAAACAGTCCTTAACCTCTAAAATAATGGTAATTCTATCTTTTGGATGAGTAATATTCTTTATAAATAATGTCGTCTCTATACCCTTGCTTTGATTACTAGTTCTAGTTCATTATTTGATTTTTGGTCCTTTAATCAGACCCATAAAATAGTGGAGCCTTTTATTTCGCTAACGTATTTTAGATATGTGTAAAAATTGTAATAACCAATTTATTAAATGTTTAGTCACTTTAGGCACTGTTGAGTGCAAGTCTAAAACCTATTTTGTGGTATTGTAGTTGGGAGACTTCACCACCAACCAAAGTATCCTTCCGCGCCAACAAGAACAACTGGATCACGGAAAAGGTAGATGGCGCTAGCTACCGGACAGGTCTTGCGGAATGATCAAACGTTTACAAATATCAGTTTTCTCGAGAACGAGTGAAATGTTTATGCTAATATTTTCAAGACCCCTTTTAAGATAATGTATCGATGTTTATTAATTGTTACATTTTCTTATTTATTGAAAAATACCAATGTTATCGATATTTGATCATTGTTAAAACCATAGAGGAGGTGTGTATATAAAAAGTAGAACTTAATAAATTGCTTCTATTATTAATCAAACCGTTTCCGAAAAGAAAATTTCAAAACCATACAAATTCTTGAAGATAACCGTTGGTTCCTATGGCTCTGCATTTCCACGCCAAATGAAAAGTGCGAATCTTCTTAGAGATGTTAAAAAAAATTAAAATCAATTAGAAATTGCTTAATATGTCGTCAATAAACTTTAATAGTTGGCCTTACATTGTTAGTTTCAAATTTTTTGCAACTATCTGTATAAACTTTTTAGATTTATTAAATTGTTTTTAGATTAATCATTGGGATATTTCCATGTTTATCTAAGACTTAATTTAAATATATGGAAAATGGAGGCATCTATGATAGAAATTCACCAACATTACCAAGAAGAGGGGATGAAAAATAACCATAGTAATAACTAATATGATAAATACAACAGTATTTCACTTGGCCTTCATTCAAATATCAAGCTCTCGTTCACAAGAGATTCAGTCTATGTTGAGCTTGACGCTTTAAGCCACGTGACCCCCTTGAGGGTGTCAGTTTTTTTAAATGTTATCAGAGTGAAATAATATATTTTGGGATAAATTCATCCTGCACCCATAGCAAATCTATCATTAAAATATGGGCTATATTGATAAAGCCTATTTTGACACCACATGGTTATAGTTAAATAAAACTCTATCCCTAAAATTGAATTCTGATTTTTAAATTAGACAAAATTCCATTATGTTTAATTATTTATCATTGTATCTTACTACCTATTTATAGGTGACCTGCCAGTCTAGGGGTAAGGTGTCAGACCTCTGTGCTAGGGGTCCGGGGTTCAATCCTTGGTCCCGGCACAGATTTATTCTGATTGCCAAACCCTTCCTTCACCTCTGACAAGACGTGTATTAATCACAACTTGTGAATGTGTGGAATGCCAGGCCCTCACTGTGGTTTGGATCTCACGTTAAACTGTAGGTCCTCCATTTCATCTCACAATTACCCTACCATTTCACATTAGCGTAAGTGCGTATAACCCGAACGGGTACTAAGACATGTTGCTACTAATAATAATAATAATAATAATAATAATAATACCCATTTGGTCTATATGCATATGTACTAAATACGCTAATTTTTTAACAGGTAGGGTTGAATTTATAGAAAGTCTATCCGCATTTGTGTGAGGGGAAAGTGAAAAACAAACTAGGAAAAATTGACCTTCAGTAAACCGGATCTTGGCCCAAACTCTGATTTCTCTGCTATCGACAGTATATCTTGTTGTGAGGGTGATGCCAATGACCATTGGATCATTAACTGGTTAGCATTTTTTTCCCAAAACTATTGAACCAATGCTAGACAAATGTTATACTCTGATAAAATTAGTTGTTTTTCTTTGTGGTCTTTAAGATTCCTATAGTACACTTATAAAAAGAATAAAGACATAATGAGGTGGGAACTGCATAGATTTAATGGCTCAGAATTTTATTTTATACAAGAAATATGTTGGATTTAATTACATGGTTGTTAGACGTGTAAGTGATGAGTAATAATAATATTTTTTCACCATCAGAACCAGAAAAGGTTTTACCAACTGAAAGAAGTGCAGACAGAGTGGTCAGTCTCGTATTACCTGGTTTTCTGGTGAAATGGATGTAATTAATATGTCTACAGAGTATGAGGAGTTTTATCCTAAACTGTATTCGGTCTACCCCCAATGCAAATGTAATTACATTTCCTCTATATTTCTCATTACTAATCATAAACCATTGATTGCACTATACGGACAGCCATGACGGGTAGTAAGAAGAGGCACAAATTAAAATCAAACAAAATATTGTTATTCCTAGTAAAATTATGGCATTATGAATATAAATGAATAAGGGTTTATAAATTGTACCCAAATGATGAGAGCAGATTTCTTTTTGAAAATCCTTAGGCTCCTATACATAAATTGTTTGATATCTCTTAAAGATAACATAATACTTTTAATTTAGGTGTAGCTTATTTAAAGTTAAATCATATAAAATAATTATTTCAGTTTAATTAATTTATCAAAATAAGGTAATTTAATTTGCTGTGTCATGTTTCGAAATTTAAGGAAATAGTATAGTTTTGGAGTGTCTACAATTATTGGTACATATTCTAGTATAAACATTTTAAAACATTAATCTACAACCAAAGTAAGATTGCTAGCACATATCATCTAGGAAATACTGAAATTCAGGCAAGTTATAGCAAAACCATGATAATACTTTAAATAACCAGTAGTGACAAAGTCTTTGATGGTAAGAACCACATTTTCTATTAAGTTTACTATTGTCATTTATTGCCAATTGTAAACTTTTTTTTGGGTCTAAAAGCCGAGATATCATGAGTATTTGGATTCAATTCATGTGAGAAAACCACTGTTATTATATTTATAAAACCAAAAGGTGCATATATATTCTTGCTAGAATTCAATATTTCTGATAATTGATCCATATGAGAGAAAAAAATACACATTTGACCCACACCAACCTCACATGCCATAATTATGCCAAACTCCTTGATAACACAATATAAATTGTAATTTTTTTTCTCAACGTTTATAAAAAGAAAAATTGCATGATGTTTCATCTTAAGGACCATGGTACGTACAAAATCATGGATATGACCTCATGAAACCCTCGAAACATAATTTTAACCCTCTTGCTTTAAATAGTTTTACACTCAAAAATCCTGCCATAAAAATCTGTTTCCTAAATCATGAATTAAATAGTAGCTAAAGCTTACTGCATGAAACCTTGGTTCAGAAAAAATGAAAATAAAGCAACTACAATAAAAATAACCCCTTTCTAATTTTTTTTTCTTTCAAACCACTTCACCCAATCCCCCGCCCCCCCCTCCTCTGTTCCTCTCACCGCCCTTTCCCCAGACCCCTACGGATGTAATTGTGGGTATTACACCCCTTCTCTTTCGCATGTAGGGGCTAGACTTTTCCTTTCTTGATCACATTTGTTATGGTCTACTTCTCGAAACACTTCCAGACCAGGAAACTTTAGCAACAAGAAATAGCTCTCATACATTAAAACAAAGGGGGGGGAGGGGGACAATGGGAGGGAAAGAAATAGAAATAAACAAGGGGAAAAAAAGTTGTAACTAAAAGTGAAAGTGAGAATAGAGTGAATAAAGAGAATGGAAAAAAAAGTGGTATGTCTTAACTACAGGAACTCCATATTCCATCCCTCTTCTGACGACCAGTGTTTTTATAATAATACATGAGATACTTATAAAAATATTGTTCACCGTAGGTCATAAAAGTATTAGCTCTTTTTTTTTTGTTAAAATAAATTACTTGAAGTAATATTAATAGACAAAACCAACCAATCCTTTTATTAATAAATATGTGTTTAATCAGTTGTGTTTTCAAACATTTTATATTGCGTAAATTTATACATTTGCTCATTCGATATGGAATTAAAATTAACGTTTATCACATCCATAAGATATTAATAAGATTGATTTAAAAAGTAAATATCTTTATATATGAAGCTGAATGTAGATATGTCCAGAAATGAAAAACCACTTCCAGATTAGCTGGAAAAATGAAGTTTGGCATGAAGATAGATTGATTGCCCCATATAACTAGAACAATCTAAAACAATAAATTTCAAAATAAGATGTTTGGGGGAGGAGAAGTTATAATTTAAATTCAACTTTTCAGATAAGGTAGAAAATTAGAATATGTCAAGAACTTAAAGGGGCCACTCCAAATCACAAATGTTTTAAAAACTCTAATTTTTAGATGGGACTTCAGGATAAATAGGGGAAGAGGTGAGCCAAACATAAAAATAGCTACTAATTGTCGTAGAAAATCTAAATTTGGCAGGCAGGTAGGACATCCCCAGAAAAACAAATAAGCCTTAAAATTTTAAATTTTACCTCTATGGTGGGGAGGAAAGGAAGGAGTAGTGGGAGCTGAAAATTTTATAAGTTCATTGAGGTTTCTTTGAACCAGCGGACATAGTACCTTGAAATGTAAATTGAAGGTTTCTTTTAAAATTTGATGGTATATTTTGAGGGCCTTTAAAATTTCTTCCCCTAAGAGAGTGGAGTTGGGCAGAAAGGTGTAGGACTCACTGACTCATTCATAGCCCTATATCCCCAAACCTTGACCATAAAAACTTGAAATTATACTTAGCAGTAAAGTAGCGGGATTGCCCCATGTAACCAGAATTATATAGAAATAGGAAGTTTCAAAATGGGTCTCCAGGAAATGGGAGAAGGAGGCTATAGTCAGATTTTCTTTGATGAATTAAAAAATTTAAATTTGGCATTTGGGTAAAGGGACCACACCAATAAATCAGAAATGTATAAAACTTTTTAGGTTTTTTTAATGGGTCATTGGGAAATAGGAGAGGAATATAGTCAGAAAAATAGCTATTAAATGTGATAGAAAATATATATTTAGCAAGAAGGTAGTTTTAAAATTTAAAATTTTTAAAAGGTAACTGGAAATTTTGGGAATGGGGATGGGCTAAGATGTTTAAATTTTTCATAAATAACAAAAATAACTTCTTTCAGTGTGGTAGGAAACTGAAATTTGAAAGAGCTGTTAAAGACCACTTAAAATAACCAAAGGATTCTCAAAATTTTAAACAGGACCCCGGGAAATATGGTAAAAAGGGGATGGGGGATATATAAGGAGAAAAATACCTTTAGAAGGGGTGGAAAATTTAAATTTGCCAATAAGGAAATAGGACTCTTCCAGATAACTAAAAAAAATCATCTAAAAGAGAATTTGAGAAAGGTGTACTAGGGAGGGGGTCTCTAAGACTAATAAAAACAACTAATTCTCTGTATAGGACCAAACAGAAATTTACTAAGTGGTCTTAGGGATTATAAGGGACGGCAGATAAACATTAAAATCTGAAAAATTTTAAATTTCAAAATAGAACTCCTTAAGATAAAGGGAGTGGAGGAAGGTAGTATAAAAGTAAAAAATAATTTTAGGGTAGGTAGAAAATTAAATTTGTCAGTAATGTAAAATATAGTGCTATATATCAGCTTTTTACAGGTGGGGGAATTTTGAAATTTGGAGGCATAGATATTTTCAAAATTAAGAGCGTAAAATACTTATCATTGTGGTAGGAGAGTAAAATTTTTCAGGCAGGTGAAAGGATTAATCGAAGTTGCAATGAATTTTTGAACATTCTTAGAATTACAAAAATAAAATTCCTGAGAATGGAAAGTTGTTTCTTGCAAAGTTTCGAAAAATATAAAACGTTTATTAGTCTAGTTTTTACATCCATTACGGTTTCCAGCCTATGGTCAATTTTTTATTCAAGTCATATATTTTCCACTACCGGCTTGCAAGCACTGTTGTAGCTTCATATGCCCTATAATCTAATATAAGATTAGGACATTTTTTTATTTATTTATTTTGCTATTTATTGGCTTGGCATCTTACAAATTTTTAAACCAGGCCATTTTATTCACAAAATTTTCATAAATCTCCCTATATAATCTGTTCTATCCATTTTGTTTACAACTAGTAGGTCTGGCTCTTAAACTACCTACTTGAGAAATAAACTTACTCTCCTTCCAGTTGTGCCGCCCCGGGTATTTTACGCCCCCGGTACTCCTCGCCACTACTTCGCTCCACTACCGCCTGGAACCATGTTTTCAGGGTCGTGGGACAGAGCAGTGGCGATGAGCATCCCCCTATCCACCACATGGGGAGGCGCCCTATCGGAGTTGGTGCTCCGTCTACTTCATAGCATCAACATTTATTGCCCCATTCTGTGCGTTGTAAATTTATTTCTCCTAACATACCCCTTATTTTCCCTCCCTGCCCTACCCTAACTAACCTAATCTAAGCCTACTCTTAACCTAAACTAATATTACGAACTCCAATAGCTCCTCCAGGGTAAAACCATCCTCCCCGATGGTACAAGGGGGCTACGTGGTAGCCGCTTATCTCCATCCCGACGAAGAGGACCCCTTCTAGACCTAGTTCCACTCCTCTTGTTACCAAGAGGATGGACCTCCAGTCACGGGAATACCCCTCTGCGTCGCCTAGGATATCCTCCGCTACTATCAGTTACTCAGCTGGAATGCTGATCCTTCAGGATACCATGGCTACCACGGTATCCCTCCAGACTCATCAGCTAACCTAGCATGCCAGTCCCATTGCTCCGTATTTGCAACCTCCCGGAATCCTGCCTTATTCCTCCTTGAAGGTTGCCTTTATTCCCCCCCACCTCCCCCACGAGCAACCTGTCAGCTTTAAGCACCTCCCGCTGAGACCGCTTCATCGTCCGTCCCAGTCCCGCTCCCCGTTTCCCCAGTTCTATCTTCTTCCATCTCCTCATCACTATCAGTATCCCTGTCACTATTCCCATCGCTGTCACTGTCATTTGTCTCCCCTCCCCCCCTTCTCTATCCCTCCTCATGTTGTCTCTTTGCCTTAGTCCTCTTCTTT
>CABFWB010000484.1:215135-229998 GCA_902151455.1 Timema bartmani | reverse complement strand
GTGTGTGTGTGTGTGTGTGTGTGTGTGTGTGTGTGTGTGTGTGTGTGTGTGTGTGCGCATAGCTTGAATGTTATCGGTTTTATGGAAATACTCGCTTTGCTCGTTTGGGGATCTGCCCCCAAACTCCAGTGAGTTTTATTTGCAAGTGGATATAAACTAATGTAATTACAGAGCCGTTTTTTGATAAGTCTTACCGTTTAGCCACAAGAGACCTCAAAAGAAAGGTCCGCACCGACTTTAAAGTTGCTTCAAAATTTTGAGTTTTTTTCGTGTGTTCATTTTAAAATTTTTAACTTTTTGAAATTTTCCCGTTGGTTACAGGCTAGAAGCTATAAATTTTCCAAATTTCAAGTTTCTAGCTCATCTAGAAGTGGGTAAACATTAATGTTAGTGAGTCAGTGAGTAAGTCATGTGGCTTTATAGTAGTATAATGGACCCAAGGTATAACTTTTGAATTTTATTCATAATTTTGGATTGGGGATTACAGAGCAAGGATTAGTTTTTCTTTGATTTGTAAGAACAGTACGAGACCTGTATAATGAACTACCAGTCACTGACAATAAATAGTTCATCTTGTTGCGATCCTGATACCTTAAAGACACGTGACCAGTCGTGCGAATTTGTAATAAATTAAATACCTCTTCCATGAATTCGTTCAGTTCTTAAGTTTGAATAAATTTGAAGACCAATTACAAATCCAGAAGTTATGATAGTTTATTAAAAAAAGGTGTCTGCGAGTTTAGTATTTTATGGCGTTCGTTTTTATAACCAGTTATTTAAATGTTTGGAAGTGGGGCTACGAATATAGATTCAAGCTCGCTGTCCTTATCCAATTTAATATAATATCATTTATATATTATTTTTACTTTTCGTTTGAGCATTCCCCATGATATTATTAATGTTTAATGTTTTATGGGCACTATGTACTAGAAGAGAAACAGAGGTGTAAAATAATTTATTAATGTGCATGAACAGTTGAACCTTGAAATCTAAATCTAAAAATTTTGATTAGATTTTTTTAAATAAATTTAAAACAAAAGAAATCAAGATTTATTAACGCCACGAGATAGATTTAGTAATTAATTTCATACAGTTTTGGAATACAGTGAATCCCAGTACACAAACATGTGCACTTGGAAGTCAAAATATTAGTATTTTAACTAGATTGACTTTTTACCCTTTTTACCTTTTTTATTTGTTTTTGATTTTTTGAACTTTTCGCCTTTAAAGCCTTTTCGCTCTTTTTAACAGTGTGATACTTTTTATCCTTTTTGCCTCCGTTAACCTTTATACTCTTTTTATTTTATATTATTTCATACTAGTCCTTTTTACCATTTTTCACCTTAGTGCATTTTTTGTCATTCTCGACCTTATTATTTTCTCTTCTTGATATTTTTACTTCTACTTTTTACCCCTTTATTAATATAAAAATTGATTACATTTACTGTTTACCCGTTTTACTCTTTTAACCTTTTATTCCCTTTTGCAGTGTTAACTTTCGTACCCTGAAATATTCCTCCCAGGCTGGGCCATGTACGTTACGTAAAATTGTGTTAAGAGGGCAAAAAGAGGAGAAAGGACAGCTTATATTTTTTTAATGAAGAGTAAAAAGGGCAAAAAGCCAAAAGGGAAAAACTGGTAATTCTGTTAAAAAGAACCCGCCTCGGTGGCGTAGTTGGCTAACGCGCCAGTCGTGTTGAGCCAGACCACCAAGGACAGGGAGATCGAGGTTCGAATCTCGGTCGGGTGAATTGGGGGTGGTTTTCCTTAAATGGTTTTCCACTCTCCCTCCAAGCAAATGCGGGTTCACTTCTTCTAAATTCAACCTTCCCAATTCATAATCCATTAGTGTAATTAGTACTTAAGCGTAAACCCGAACGGGTAGTAAGATGCGGTGCTAAATAAATAGAAAAAATGTTAAAAAGTTTAGAAATGGTCAAAAGTAAATCTTAGAGCATTAAAAAGGGTATAAACGTTAACAGAGCTAAAAGGAGTAAAAAGTTAAAAATGGTAAAAAACTGTAAAAAGGTTAAACGGTTTAATCAGGTTAAATGGGGTCTAAAGAGGTTAATGGAGTTTAACAATTCTAAATAATGTTGATTGTATTTATTATTTAGCTTAAAATAATACCCTTGTCTTATTACGCTCAAATTCTCACCCTTTTCCAGTTTTTTACACCCTTTTACCGTTTTTGAGCATAAATACTTCCCCCGGGAAAAGCCTGTTACTTCAATGCTAGTAGGCTATAATTCAACTTGATATCCAACAGTTAGTAACCATTTTGTAAACTTGTAATAATTATCAAATATATATAAAAATAAGTCACCAACACTATATTTAGACACAGGGGTGGTTATATAGGCAAGACGCTATAACGGCGTTAGTCTCGCAGAGAGCTCAACTCTTGAAGGTGGCCTTATTGTACTTCCACCTCCTCATCCATCTTGATAATGACCTGCAAGAGACTGTTCCTAGGGATACAATGACTTCCTCTCGCCTTTTCAACCCCCCTCCTTCTGAACCCAACCAACCCCCTCGCCTTTTTCTCTCCTTACACTCCTTTGCCTGACATACTCCCCAGCATACATTAGTAGAAGTAATGTTAATACACTGCCTTGCCTTGCCAAAAAGTGGGCGGGGGGGGGGGGGTCNGGGGGGGGGGGGGTCTTTCACTCTTTTTCTCATGGGCTACAATGGCTCCATCGTAGGAGGATTTAAAAGGTCTTCAGAAAAAATGAATAGGCTATTTCCGAAACAAGAGCCGGTCGATTTTGGTTTATATAAATGAGAAAATGGTATATTTCTATAATGAGAAGGGAAATTACCTGTTTTATATATATATATATATATATAATACAGTATAAACACTACTATCCATACTTTGTACGTATTGATTCTAATAATTTTAAATCGATATAATTAAAAAAAAGAATTATTAATAATATTTTAAAATATTAAATTATGTGATTAAAGATTTTATTTTTTACTTGTTTCCTGTTTGGCTGTTAATATTTGGTAATTGAGTCCAATCTCTGGCGCTTCCAGAATATTTATCTGAATATATGGGTCTGTAGTGATGTCAGCTTCTTGAGGACATAATGAGGAGCTGCTTGAATAAATAATAAGCAGCTACGGGCTAGAAAACTAAGATTGACGGCTGGAGGGTTCGTTGTGCTGACTACATTACACCATCTGAAGTTGTCGATACACAATTGCCAACAGCGGCGGCCGCTTGTTCGATATTGCTCGATTACGGGCTCACGTCATGCAGATAATAATTTAAAATCTTATGAAGTAGAACTTAAAGGGAATATACGGATATTTGCCTGAGTTACTATTTAAGAAAAAAAATTATCTTCATTACACTTTGATTCGAATCCCTACCATCTTTGTTAGTGGTAAACCAGAATAGGTGAGGTTGACATTTAGACAGCGCACCCACCGAAGCGAGTAACTTTGGTACTAAATATAATCATGAAATTATAAACAAAGGTCACAAGCCTCATTTCAAAATGTAAAGATTTGTCTTTTGACTTGTTTATTATTTTTGTCCCAACCACATTTTAATATCCATTCGGACTACTTTATTATTTGAACTAATGTATTAGGAATGAATAAAGAAGATTTTAGAGAAACCCGTCCCTTTTACTTGGAGGAGGAGCAATTTAGTAAAAAACAACTCAAGCTCAGAACTCTTGCATCGCGGAAAACCTGACAGAATGAGGTTTATACCTTAAGGTGGGATGGAAGGGGACGTGAGTATGAGTAAAGGCTAGTATTTTTTCAGTATGCATGGCAAATTTTTTTTTTTGTTAAAACAAATAAAATATTGCTCCAGTACAAATGTAGATTTTAATTTTCTTCATATGATTATATAAACAATTTCTGAATATCTGTCATGAGCATGGAGGCATTATCTATCAAACTTTTTAAATGAAGAGAAAAAGTTTACACTAAATTCCAGGACACCATTGACAGATATTACTCCATTATATTGATTTAATTTTCTTCGTATGTTGATATCAACAGTTGTTGAATATCTGTCATGAGCATGAAGGCATTAGATGAGAAACTTTTTAAATGAAGAGAAAAATTTGTCGTTAAATTCCAGGGCATCCTTCACAGATATTCAATAAATTTTGAGTTCACCACATGAAGAAAATTAAATTCTATGTTTATAAGGAAAAAATATTTTATTTATTTGACAAAAAAATAATTTTTTTTTGCCATATAAACTGCCAAAGACACTGACATTTTCTCCCGTCCCTTCTGACTCAAAATATTGTTGGACGTCTAAAGTGATAATGGATCTTACCTAGAGCATGAAGGAAGGTGTCTAAATGGGGCTAACACACACATGTCACACACACACACACACACACACACACGTGTATTTATGGTTGTCATCGTTGTATAGATCTAAGTGCAACCGTGTGTGTGCTTGGAAACTATCATTGAGAACAGAAACAATTAACCACGACCGTATAATTTTTCTCATACATCAATTACTGTTTCCCACCTGTGGCCTGGGTCACTTTTTTATTACAGCCAAAAATTCCCACCATCGTCTTGCTAGGCCTGTCTTAGCTTCATATACCCTATCTAGCTTTAGACTAGGACAGGCACAACATACAGTCCCCGGCCGTTAATTCATCACTGTGAAAGTGTAAACCCATATTTCACCTATAATAAATCTTTCGGCAATGCCAGGAATCAAACCTGGACCCCCTTAGCTCAGTAGGCAGACACACTACCAACTGAGCTAAGGTGTTAGAGGTGACCATAGAATGAATATACCCAAAGAAACTGCTAGCAAACGGACAAAAGTCTATACTCTAAACAGAAACTTAAAAACTAGTTCCGTACATCACCGCTAGAGAGCAACAGAACGAACACACGCCGGGGGGAAAAGATCGTTTTGTCCCCCCTAGTATTCTTTTAGTCATATTCTTAGGGCCCTATTACATGGGGCAACTTGTTACGTGCATCAAGTTGACAGCCAGTTGACCGACGCTTGCAGCTGCACAAATTGTTACGTGCATCTAGCTGCTCCCACCATTGATGAGCGTCATCTCGAGAAAATGGCGATGAGGAATGAGAAACTATCTCGTTTTGCCTTGCTTATAAAAATGAGAAGAAGCAGGCTAAGAAAGTTGTATGTACATACGATGTTATCTTCAAGAATGGATAAGGGTCTGTACTATACGTCATTTGAGGATCTGTGGACAGTAACACTTAAAGAAAAAAACTTATGTCTAAATCATCATCTAATGAATTGCTGACATCGGATGTTTCAGTTGCACAAGAAATTAGCTACATAGTGTGATACCTTTAAAACAATGCCCCAACTCAAGTGCGGACAACTAAAATATGACCATGCAGTTCCGCCTCATGGAAACTGTCTGCAACTAATTTCCGACCATGGAATTGAAGTTTTCTCATGTAATAACTTACATTTAAACCGATGCTTCTTAACACTTTTGTCAACTAGTTGCATGCAACCTGTTGCCTCGGTTTATAGGAGCCTACATCATTATTAAATCATATATATATACACACAAGACTTGATACTCAAATGAGAAGGAGTATCCCACCAGAAATTGCAGTTTCGCACGCAATTAGTTGAATAGTGTGATAGGTTACATTTAAAACAATGCCCAAGCTCGAGTGCCGACCACTTAAAGTTGACTGTGCAGTTTCACCGCATGGAAACTGCCTGATATTAATCGTCGATCATGCAACTGAAGTTTACTCGTGTAATGGCTTTCATTTGAACTAATTCTTAATATTTTTATCAACTAGTTGCATGCAGCAATCTGATCCGTTTAAAAGGAGCCTTAAAGGTCGCTTATTTGGTTTGGGAGAGGGGGAAACGTTAAAAGGAGAAATTTTTACTGATCATCTGATAAAATTTACTGGGAGTTGGAAAAACACTACCGATACTCGTGGATTTGTTATTAATTAAATACTAACATTTTGTGTTTGTTGATCCAGGTGACCTCTTGGTTTGTATGAATAGTATTCAAGGTTAAGTTTGGTTGGATCCTCAACAGTTCCAGCATCATCCGTAAAGCCTTGCAGCACTGAAGAGGCGTACTAGGGAAATAAAGAGTTAGGTAGTTTCCAGTTATTTTCCTTTCCTGGCCTGAAGGTACTGTTTTACTTCAGTACACCATCCCCCCATAACCGACCCTACAAGTGACACCTTCACTTCATTCATTCTTGAGACTGGCTGTATATTGAGTTTTACTAATACTATCGTTCATATCTATGTCACTTTCATATTTGAAAGAGCTATAAGTGAGATTGAAACAGATCAATGAAAGTAACATCTGGCTTCAACCCACAAATAGTGCGTTATAAACACTATTTGACCAGAGATGGATCCAGGCTAGACTTCTTGTTTTATGTTTATCTGTATATAAATATGTATACAAATACAGCATATATATTTTATATACATGCAAACAAAACAAATATATTATATAAAAACAACACATATATATTTAGATGTATCATGATTTATGTATTTCTACAATCCTATTCTTGAATTCTGTTTCTGTGTATTCTATTTTAGGTTGTATTTCCTCAATATTTACAATTCTAATACTTTTCCGTGCATCAAACATCCCACTTGAAAATAAATATTAGAAACAACCCTAACTGATAGCTATTCACGGTGATAAAAAACAACATAATATTTATATACGACACCATTGTTTGTGTGAAAAACTACAAAAAATTTATATCGTATTATAAAACTTAAATAAATGGCTATGATCACTATTACACAAAGTCCAAAGGTAGTTTTGAATACAGACACAGTTTCAGACACTTAAGTGGATTAGCTAAATTGCTTGTAATGGTCACAAGGAATAATGAACCAATTCTGTAAATGGCTGTATCCTTTTAAAGCTATAACATTCGTTTATTAAGTTCAGAGGGCTAAAAATCAAGGTATCGAAAATCAGGGTATAAAGATCAGGGGTGGATGGGCAAGCTCCAAATGGTTCAGGATAAAAATATAGCGGCCCTTACGATACATTCATAAATACCCCTTAAGCTTCAGGGATAAGCTAAATCTGTGAAATGAACTATTAATATTTAAATACTTATACATTTAATGCCGAGGCCATTTCCGCTACATTATCAATTACTATGGGCCAGTTTCATAGTCAGACTTTGCACGCTTCAATTGCCACTCGATATTAAACACAAGGCGACACCTACTTATAGATCAGAATGAAATGAACAACTTTTATAGTCAGTCCTAGCACGCCTTAAGTGGAGCTCGATACCAAAAAAAGACGACATCTACTTAGATATCAGAATGAAATGGGCTAGTTTCATAAGCTTAACTCGCATATTTCTTTCTATCTTAGTTTAGTGTCTTCTTGTTTTTGGTATAGCTCTGAACTTGAGGCGTGCTATGTTTGACTATGAAATTGGCCACACGTCACTATTCATTTCACTTAAAGCATCAACTTATACTTTCTACTGACATGAGAAAAAATGCTTATAAATTGTTAGACATTACTATGCACTTTATATATATATTTGTAGAATTATTCTGAGCCCACCTGTCTGACACCTTAGCTCAGTCGGTAGAGTTTCTGCATACTAGACTGAGGGACCTGGGTTCAATTCTCGGCATGGCCGAGAGTGTATTAATGATGAAAATATGGGCTTACCCTTTCACATTGATAAATTAACGGCGAGGAACTAGATGTTGTTCCTGTCCTACAAGTTAGATTATAAGCTATATAAGGCTACAACAGGCCTCGCAAGCCGGTAGTGGAAAATATATGGCTTGAGTAATAAACGTACTCGGGCCACAGGCTGGAAACAGTAATGGATGTAAAGTAAATTATACATCCGCTTCTCTAGATTACAAAGTTAGTAACAGCCAGTATTCAATAAACAAATGTGTTTACGTTTGGCTTTAATAAATTGTTTAAAAACAACACCAGTAAAAAAGATGAGATGGTTTTACACTAATTTTTAACATCGTATACCTTCATAAATTATGTATTATTAATACTGGGACTTACTCTCTGGAACTTTTAATCATAATTAAAAAGTTAACTTTAAGAATTGAATGTAAATGTTTTATTTGGTTAAAAAGTATTTTCAGCTGCCCAAATCAAACCAGCCCACCTTTGTGTTGGGTGGTCCAGGTGGCCTGGACCACTCCTGATTGAGATCCATTATTTTTATACCATTACGAATCTAGTTAATCAGTGAATAGAGTCTTACATGCCTAGTATGTACACAGGGTGTTTGGAAACCCAACGCCCAAATTGTACATATAGTGTGTTTGAACCAAAATTAATAAAAAAAATCCTTATACACTTACATCTGGCAAACTATGCTACTACTATTAAATTGTGTTCAAAGTTTCGGGGTACAGCGCTGGGAGAGCAAAGCTGTGCAAGCATGCGTGCACAAATGTTTCAAAGGAGTTAGGCGCGTGGTACTGCACATGTAATAATGGCAAGCACTTTCTGTGATGTAGAACCGTTAATGATGAGCCTCAGAACGTATTCTCATTTCTATATGGACTGGTGTGTTGTTTACTATTAATATTATGTATTTTCTGCTGCCGTAGTCCAAGATGTCGAGGTGTGCAGTGCTGTGCGCCAAACTCCTATGCAACATGCTGTACATGGATGCTTGCTCAGCTTTGCTCTCCCGGCGTGGTACGCCAAATATATTATAATAGTTTTTCTGGATGTAAGTTTATAGGGATTGTGTATTACTTTCGGTTCAAACAAATTATATGTGCAGTTTAGGTGTTGAGTTTACGAACACCATGTATATATATATATATCATATATATTTATGTTACCAATCTTTAATTGCTTTGCCCCAATATATATATAGGGGCAAAGAAATTAAAGATTGGTAGTTTGAAAACCAATATTTTAGTGGGAAGTAAATATTCACTAGCTAAATAAGAGCAAACTACCGAATGCTTTTTTTTTCACTTTTTGAAGACAACGTCATTCAAGGTAGCTCCACCAGACGTCAGGCAAACCTCAGGACTTTCCTCAGCATAGATTGTCTAATTTATACCACCCCACCTTCAGGAGACACAACAACCATTAAGAATGTGCCTATAATCGTGTGAACTGTAAGAACTGGTTTCCGAGCTATAGTCATGTTAAGGTGACCTGGCGGTCTAGGGGTAAGGTGTCAGACTTCTGTGCTGGGTGTCCGGAGTTCAATCCTCAGTCCCGGCACAGATTTATCTGATTGCCAAACCCTTCCTTCACCTCTGACAAAACGGGTATTAATCACAACTTGTCAATGTGTGGAATGCCAGGTCTCCATCGTGGTTCGGATCCCACGTTAAACTGTAGGTCCATCATTTCATTTCTCAATCACCCTACCATCACACATTAGCGTAAGTAAGTATAGCCTGAATGGGTAGTAAGACGCGGTGCTAATAATAATAATAATAATAATAATAGTATAGTAATGTTTATACTCCAGTAATGTGGCGCTGCTTTACTTAATAGGAAATGATCAAAATGGACAGTTTTTTTTTGAAAGATTGCGGCATTCTATGACACGATGACTGCAATCATGCACCCTGGTTTCAAGTGGACATTTTTAGTACTTATTATAATGTTAATCTTCTCCACGTTACTAGGGTAAAAACATAAACATAGTTCGAAAACAAGGTCAAATGAGACACCTGATTTATGAAAACCTTTTTCACTGTTTTTATGTTTCCTGTTCAGCACTTTAGTGGGTACCACATGTCACGGTACATCCTCTCTCTCTCTCTATATATATATAATACATCTTATGTATATAATTTATACACACACACACACACACACACACACGTACTCAGAATCACGATTCTTTTGTTTTATTTTCCTAGCGATAGCAACATAAGGTAGGCCCTTCTTGATTTTCATTTCCAGGAAATTGGATCACAGCACCAGTGTGGAAATTCTCTTCTCCAACCCCTGAAGGGGGATAAGAGAGAGAGAAAGAGAGAGGGATTAAGAAGGGGAGAGGGGAAGGTTTTCTAGGAATGAAATCAACTTCCACTTGACAGCAATCAATTTCGCGTTATGTTTTATCACGCCAATCAAACTTTTATTTTATTTGTCTTAAAAAGATTGACTCTTTTTATTTTCTACGGGAATTCATTGTTTATTGGTTGAATCATTTTTGTTGATTTATTTGATTTTAATGTCCGTTCCTTTAAGATGAGAATAATCAGTTACAAGTCAAGATGATCTCAGTTCGATTCTAAGTGCTGCTAGTAAAAGGGTTTTCGTATACGAACATGTTCTGCTGTTCCCTTACTTTATATCAAGGTGCTTGGACTTCTAAATTGGGTTGTCAGTTTGCAATTCGTGTGTTGACAATATATTAATTGTTTTGATAGAAAGTCTATTGCTCCAATACCAAATTAAGATAATACTCTTAGTCAAATACAGATATTATTAAAGTGGGTTCCGTGGACCCCAAGGGGTCCCCCAAGGCTCGTCTAGGGGATTCGATACAATTTCCAGGGAATATGTAGCGTGCCATTATATATTTGTTAGATCCTATAGAAATTTGATATAAAAGGATAACTTGATTGTGTATACTAAAATCAATGGAAATGCCTTCCCTTATTAAATCCCGGTGAGAAAGTGAGGCCTAAAATTAGGGGTTTGGCCACACCATGTGAACACAGCGTTGAGAGGAGAATTTGGAAATTCACCTTTATATTAGTTTTATCGTCGGCCAGCATAAAGAACTTTAAGAAAATGCACTGAAACATTTGATGCGTTTACAAACTACTTTTTTGCTAACGAGCCTCTTCTGCTCTTTATGTTATATAAAAAAATTTGAGAATATATCGTCTTAGTTTGGAATGAGACTTAAGGAGATAATCACTAATGTTGCTATAAATTTAAATGATATTTTAAAGTTACACAACTAGTTCCATTCCACACATAAGTTATTAGTTATTATAAATGTACAAATATATAACCTATTATATTTTCATTTTTAATGTAATTCTTTTACATTTATTAAAAAAATTATTATGTCTAATAATTTACAAATATAAAACTTACATTTATTATATTTTCATTTAGATTTGAGCTATATTTGTATAACAATATATTAATACTAATTTATTTCTTTAATATTCTCTAAATTTTTCATTATAATATTTTTAATCATTCATCCTACAAAAAGGGGTCCGCAAATCAGCTGTTTCATGATTAGAGGATCCACGTGACTAAGCAGTTTTATAAATACTGGTCAAATGCATATCCGGAATGTGGGTTAGGTGATCTACTCAAACACTCTCCTTGCTGCAAGATGTTGGACTTGTTCTCGAAAATATACACTATATAGTCGATAAAGGCATATCAATAGGCTGGTATGTTTAAAATTTATAGCCAACGATTTAGGACTAAAACAATTTCCAATCTAATAATATTTGCTTGTAAGAACATATCTAGAAAATGGTTTCTATTAATATAATTATATTTAAAAATTCTAGTTATTTATACTATAATTTCTAACCCTTGAGTCATATAAGTATAAGATTTATGTATAAGACAAATGTTAACAAAATTGTGAAATATTATTTTGTTGAAAAAAAATACCATCATTCTATAAGTTAATATTTTTAAAATTTAGAATGTTTGAGTAAAATTCATCTATCCTTAAATTTAATAGGCTGATTACGCACTTTTACGCAAAATACTGGAGTGCCTTTGACGGGGAGATCAAGGTTCGATTACAAGTCGGGTGAACTGAAGTTGTTTTTCCTACCTCCCTCCACTCAAATGTGAGTACTTTTTAAATGAAAACCTCCTCATAACTTTCTAGTGCCATAAGCGTATTAAGTACGTATATGGACAGCCCAAATGGGTAGTAAGATACGGTGTAAAAAAAAAGAAAAAATTGGTATATTTTGTATTTAAAAAAAAATATATATATACCATACATTCCAGTGTAAAAAATTGTTGCAAACTACTTAATGGAGTGTTAAGTGATTAAAAAAAATTAAAATGGGGGTTCAGTAAATTTCGTATTCACTTGAATAATAATTAACGGCTATATAGCTCAGCGAAAAGTAAACTTCCATGACGTAATTAAAGGCATTGCACTAATTTTGATTGATGGAGCTAGCTAGCAGCTCAATTTGACCCGTTACACTTGACTAAAGTTATGGATCATGCGATCTGTTCATTTAGGAGTAACAAGCACAATTTTTTGTAATCTGAACTAGTATTTGTAACTGTACGACTTTTATGCTAATTACTACCTTGTTTCACAAGTTTGTAGGTAGTTACATACAATGAAGAAATATAATTAATGATGTCTATTATATTTACGCTGTAAGAATGTTGTGTGCGTGTCATAAATAAAACAATATTTCTTAAATTACACAGGTTTATGTTTACTTAACGAGCTCTCTCAGTA
Organism: Timema bartmani; assembly: GCA_902151455.1. Classification (NCBI taxonomy): domain Eukaryota; kingdom Metazoa; phylum Arthropoda; class Insecta; order Phasmatodea; family Timematidae; genus Timema; species Timema bartmani. The sequence goes on along the minus strand of CABFWB010000484.1, from coordinate 217,548 downwards.
TCCAATGGTCGTTTTAAATAATAAAGTAATATTTCCTCCTAGCTTATAAAGAAATCTCTGTATTTCGGAAAAATCTCAGTCTCAATACAAGCACCTGAACACAAAATGGGGTCTTTTAATCATGCATGACTTTATGTCTCTCTATAACTGGGCCATAGCTGCAGTTTTATAATCGATATTTTTCCAAACCTGATACTTCGATGCTATAGGGTCATACCTCAAGTATACATTATCTTTTAAAATGATGGAAAGTAACATTAGAACAAAAACTTATCTATATTATTTGTAATTATTTTAATGTCGAAATAATGGCCATTATTGAATAATTTTATTTAAATAAAGGAAATACATAGGGATTATTATGTTAGAGTGAATCTATTGATAAATTAAACACTTACCTTATTTTTTCAGTAAACATTTATACTATCATGTACTTTGTTTACTTATACGTTATAATAATATAATATAGCACCTAGGTGGCGTAATTGTCTAAAGCGCTAGTTTCGTGTTAAGCCAGACTGCCGAGATCGGGGATATCGAGGTTTGAATCTCAGTTGGGTGAACTGGGGAGGTTTTTCCTAAATGGTTTTCCACTCTCCCTCCACTCAAATGTGGGTTCACCTCCTCTAAATTCAACCTACCCTATTCTTAATCTATTAGCGTAATTAATATTTAAGCGTACAACCCGAACGGATAGTAATACGCGGTGCTAAATATCTACTCGCTTTGCTCGTTGGGGGCTCCGCCCCCAAACATCCGGTGAATTTTGTTTACAAGTGGATGTAAACTAATGTAATTCCAGCGTTGTTTTGAAATTTAAAAAAAGTGTGGAAAATGTGCAAAATTTACCTAAAATCAAATTAACTAGTTCTATCGAAGGTATAATCGATGAAGATACGACAAAAAATAATAGAACCAAACTCGTGGTTCTCGCCAAATCCGTGGCTGTTGGTACAATCCTTTATTTGATAGGCCATACTGTTTAGCCACAAGAGACTTTCAAAGAAATGTCCGCATCGACTTTAAAATTGCTCCGCCATTTTGAATTTTTATCGAGGGTTAAAAATTAATATTTTCAACTTTTTGTAATTTTCTCGTCGGTTACAGACTAGAAGCTATAAGTTTGCCAAATTTAAAGTTTCTAGCTCATCTGTAAGTGGGTAAACATTAATATCGGTGAGTGAGTGAGTGAGTGAGTTAGTGAGTCAGCCATGTGGCTTTATAGTAGGCCGAGTAATAACATAAACAAATATATATATATATATATATATATATCAAACGTGATAGTCTCGGATCATATATTTGGAAGTATAAATATGTATGGAGCTTTTGGTAACATTTATTACGGTCAAACAAATTTTTTTCATACTAGGATTAAATTTTTATAATTTAGTTTATTTTCAAAATATTAAATTTATGTTTAATGCTTTTCAATTTATGTTAGGAATAATAATTCGATTCCTCAAATAAGATCAGATAGTCCACTGAATTATTTATTGTGTTGGATTGGATTTATATAATAATTATATATAATTATTATTATACGCCACAAATTGACCAAAAATAAATAATATAATATTATTTGATCTTTATTTTAACTGAATAAGACCCCACTATTGTGGTAATATGGTCCTCAGTAGTTAATCTTACAATTAGCTAGTTTGCTTATAACTGACTGGGTGATCAGTGTTCGAATCCCTGGTTGTTATGGTGAGAGACTATTTGTTTTTCTGAATGGTTTCCTACTATCCCCTACACAAATGTGGTTTAATTTTATCTGAATTTTCCTTTTCTATTCTGTATCTAGATCAAACTAGCCCCGATGGTATGGAAGGACGATAGAAAAGGCAGGACGGGGGAGGGAGGAGAAGTAGGTGATATAATTAGCTTATAACAATATTGGTAGACATCATACATCCAACTAGTTCTATTTTTCTATGCATTTAAAACTCATTTCTACTCTTTTTTCCATCTTTTTTTTCCACAGAACTGCGTCTTACTACCCGTTCCGTTGTGTTACGCCTATGTCTTGGAGCTAGTGATGGTTAAATTTACAATGAGGGAGAGTCTAAAACAATTCAGGAAAAAACACCCTCAATATGTCTGACCGATATTTGAACCCTGATATATTAGTCATCGACAGTGGAGTATATTGGATGAAATATGCTTTAAACCTTGAAGCCACCGAAGCGACTAATTTCTCCTCTTGCCTTTCTCTTTGCTTTGAAGAGAGAGAATTAAACTACTCATCAAATTCGCTTTACATTTGTCTGGTAAATTCCTCTTCAAGATTGATTTCATTCCGAGCACCAAAACACTCAGAATTTAAAAGAACCTAATTTCATTAAATACCTCTTTAGATTCCTTCATCCACCAATTGAAAGGTACTTACTTACCGCTTTTTTTTTTTTTT
>CABFWB010000484.1:200029-214838 GCA_902151455.1 Timema bartmani | reverse complement strand
TTTTTTTTTTTTTTTTTTATTGAGAGGAGCCCTTTTTTAAATGTCGAAATATAACAAAATTTTTATAAAATAGCGATGGAAGAGAAGAATCTTCATTAAAGGTTTTCAGGGAGAACTAAAATTAAAAATATGTTTATGGAATTTTTTTTATCGGTGGTCACTCTGAATGAAGCATCAGACTCGTTTATTTTGTTTTTACCATGAACAATAAGATCTGAGCTTGAATCTTGACCAGATGTTCCAAGGATTTTATTAAATTAAACGTTTTTCCACTCAACCTTCACGCCAATAACGGTTAGTTTCCTATAAATTTTCCTTCCCTTGTCCCTAACATTAGCTAATGAATTGTTTTATTTTTGCTTCTCATACACACAAATGTAATATTATTTTATATATTCTTAAGAAATTTCATAGTTTCAAAAATTACCTATGAAAAGACCACGCTTAAATTAACATAATACAAAAAAATACTTACGGTATTTTATAATATGTAGAACCCTCTACAGATTGAGCCATATCCTACTCATATTCTAATCATTAAATTATTCTCAGTTTTAAAACTAGATTTGAATCTGAAATTTAGCAAGAAGTTCTACATTGAGATATCAAACTATGGCTCTACATTGTAATAGGATAGGAAATTGTGAAACAAACTTATATCTCAGTTCAAGTTGAATAGGTGGAACCTTATATAACATTTAGAACAGTCACTTGATCTACTTTCATATAGTCATAAGTGAAGTCGTCTAATCTTCATCTGTAACCTTTGATAGTTATCACTATCTCTAAAGTAAAACTAACTAAATATTAAAATTGTATGAACGCTGGATGAAAAAATTATTTGTTTGTACTTTATCAAAAGGTCTTCCTATAAAAACTATAGCTTATATTTGAGGGTATACAAATTATAAACCCTACTTTTGCTTCTTATTAAACTGGAGCCGAGGTTATAGAAGTGTGATCTTGGCTTTATATTTTTAAATACTCTCATTGTATCATCACAGGACTTAGATTGGGAGATTTCGTCTAATTCAATAAATGTAACCATAGTTAATGATTGAATATCACGAGGAAGCTTCGGTAGCTGCATGGTCTAAGGTGGCACACTCGTGCTGGTTTAGACCACTGGTCTCTAAACTACGGCCCGCGGGCCACATCTGGCCCGTTACAAAATTTTATCAAAGAAATCAATTAATTGTCTCTCTGCGTTATTTCTTGACCACACAGTTTATTTGACATGTCCAGTTTCTGTCCGCACGCGTGATTCCCCCATGACACAAAGACAGAGTGCTGTCAGAATTGCAAACCTCATTTTAAGTCGCAGTTGCCATTCCTTACATCGACAACAGAACGGCTTGACTGTGACGATTTTTAGGTAGTTCCAAGTTTCCCGACAGAGGATTACCAAAGGAAATTTCTAAAAGATGTTACCTAATTTAAAACAAGTAATTATATTGACTAATTATTATAAATATAACTTATTACATATACATTGATTCATGTCTCACAGAGAAGAATCAACAATGTTCGTACAGCAATTATCTATCTCTATTTTAAACTCAATAGTCAATATCTACATTTTTTATTGGTCAAAATTTATATATGAAAAATTCAATATTAATGCGCTGACCTGAAGATGTGCTACACCTAATAAAATGTCGATCATAAGTCGAAATTTTAATAAGAAGTGTTGACCCTTGTCGACCCAATATTAATCTTTTTATTGGTCCAAACATACAAATGAGGACATTAATTCTTTAAAAATAAAAATATGAAATTTAAAACCGGGACTAAAATAATGTTTTACATAAGTATAGTGCAATTTATCCTTGGGTTTGTGAATGTATACAATTTAGTTTCACATATATTACAAGTTATGAGTAAATATCTCCATTTTTAAACAGTAGATCGAGAAAGTCCGTGCGGGGTTCCGTACTATTTATTTTACAGACGTGACTGACCATATAATGACTTGAATCTAAATTTGCATGTTTAAAAATGTTTATTTATAATCTATTAGCACATGTCAAGACATTCAGGGCAAAAATAATGCTACTTGAAGAACAGGTGAACGTTACTTTGGCCCGCAAGAATGTGTAAAATATATTATGTGGTCCGCATAGCAAAATGTTTAGAGACCCTTGGCTTAGACTACCGATGGCATGGAGATTGGAGCTCGAATACCGGTTGGATGTACTGAAAGAGGTTTATCCAAAAGGGTATTCCCCTCTAACTCAACAATGTTGAGAGTACACTTCGTTTAAATTCAACAATCCTCATCCCTAACTCATTAGCGTATTAGTAAATATGCGTCCAACCAGAAGAGGCAACAAGAAACTTTTTTTTTAAATTTCATTATGAGTAACGCGTTTATAAATAAACTAATGTGAATCGTTGCATCTATGGCTGCAGTTTATTGAACTAAAATATATTCCTAACTGTTATTGGGAAAATTTATTTATAATAAGTCCCCAATTGACTTTCTACTAAAAAATGTACACTTCTAGGACTATAAAATTTATTTAGATATCTAGCTTTCGGTGTATAATTTAAATCCCTTCACTCAACGATAAGAATCTTAAAATGACCTCTCTCCCAACACACTATCTATTTGTTGCATAAAAACATTCAAGTAAAAATAGATTTTTTTTTCTAAGAAGTAGCATATTGTTCGAACTCTCCTATCTATTATTATTAGTAGCACCACGTCTTACTACCCGTTCGGGTTATACGCATGGCATTCCTCACATTCACAAGTTGTGATTAATACACGTCTTGTCAGAGGTGAAGGAAGGGTTTGGCAATCATATAAATCTTTTCACATATATTACAAGTTATGAGTAAATATCTCCATTTTTAAACAGTAGATCGAGAAAGTCCGTGCGGGGTTCCGTACTATTTATTTTACAGACGTGACTGACCATATAATGACTTGAATCTAAATTTGCATGTTTAAAAATGTTTATTTATAATCTATTAGCACATGTCAAGACATTCAGGGCAAAAATAATGCTACTTGAAGAACAGGTGAACGTTACTTTGGCCCGCAAGAATGTGTAAAATATATTATGTGGTCCGCATAGCAAAATGTTTAGAGACCCTTGGCTTAGACTACCGATGGCATGGAGATTGGAGCTCGAATACCGGTTGGATGTACTGAAAGAGGTTTATCCAAAAGGGTATTCCCCTCTAACTCAACAATGTTGAGAGTACACTTCGTTTAAATTCAACAATCCTCATCCCTAACTCATTAGCGTATTAGTAAATATGCGTCCAACCAGAAGAGGCAACAAGAAACTTTTTTTTTAAATTTCATTATGAGTAACGCGTTTATAAATAAACTAATGTGAATCGTTGCATCTATGGCTGCAGTTTATTGAACTAAAATATATTCCTAACTGTTATTGGGAAAATTTATTTATAATAAGTCCCCAATTGACTTTCTACTAAAAAATGTACACTTCTAGGACTATAAAATTTATTTAGATATCTAGCTTTCGGTGTATAATTTAAATCCCTTCACTCAACGATAAGAATCTTAAAATGACCTCTCTCCCAACACACTATCTATTTGTTGCATAAAAACATTCAAGTAAAAATAGATTTTTTTTTCTAAGAAGTAGCATATTGTTCGAACTCTCCTATCTATTATTATTAGTAGCACCACGTCTTACTACCCGTTCGGGTTATACGCATGGCATTCCTCACATTCACAAGTTGTGATTAATACACGTCTTGTCAGAGGTGAAGGAAGGGTTTGGCAATCATATAAATCTGTGCCATGACCGAAGATTGAACCCCGGACCCCCAGCACAGAGGTCTGACACCTTACCCTTAGACCGCCAGGTCACCTCTATCCTATCTTAATAAGCTAAGTGTTATTCGGAATGTGTGAAGGGATCTTAAGATGGCTGACTCAGTCAACGAGAAATTATCAATTGCTGTCAGGCCTCATGGCTTAAAATACAATTAATGGTCTGTATCGTTTTCTTGAACTAATCTTCTATTCTGTATCAGCATTTACATCCTTTCAGCCTTAACCTACAACCATCCTTTGTCATATCAATAAGAACGAGAGGAAAAAAATCTCACGACTCTTCTTATCTCAAGTTAAAGAGGAAAGCTCATTGCTAGTTTTAAATATCTTAAATTGTTCAGTTTTGAGTCCAACAAATATTACTGCATTTATTAGAGGAAGGCCTTTTTCATCAATCTTATTCTAATGGTTCCACCGAAAGGTTTAAAAAGTCATTACAAATGAGTTAATGTTCCGTTTCCACAGATATTTTTTTATCTATAAAACACAAACTATTGAGTTGTTAAGGAGAAAGTGTGGGAATATTTGAACTTTAATTTGTCGTGAACAGTATTTTGAAATAACGCATTGTAGTATTGTGCTAGAGCTGAAGATATGCGCGGCCATTTCTCGCTTACCGAGGCAGAATCCTTGGTGATCCCTATTAGTAATTACTGGATATAGACCCTTATTATCCTGGGTATACGTGAGCTGTTATCCGGTTTTAATGCGTCGTGCCCTCTACATAAGCAGCTACAAGTTGATATTTACTTAGCGTATGGATTTAATCACGAGATCAGATGACAAAGTTTGAGTTGCACTGCGCATAGTTTGAATGGAAGTCAGAGTGACATCTAATATTGACAAGCACCCGTCGTATAAGGGGAATGTTTAATGATACTACCGTGAAAACAAGAGCTGTCAGACAATACTAGATGGATTAACATCTAGAGACAATACTAGATGGATTAACATCTAGATGTGTTCTGTGTTTTGCATTAAATGTCAACCACAAAACAATTATTCAAGCAAATATCTGGTTGAATTGATTAAATAGTAAAGCTATTATATTTGTAAACTACGGCTGTAGCTGCATCAAAATATCTTATTTTCTTGCAACACGTCTTTTACCTGTTCAGGTTATACCCATATATACTAATTACGCTAGTGGTTTTAGGGACGAGGAAGGCTATATTTAGTGGAAATGTATTAAAATTTGCATGGAGGTAAAGTGGAAAGCGATTTTGTAAAACCACCCTCAGTACACCCATCCGAGATTCGAACCTCGATCTCCCCGTTATTTGCCATCTAGTCCTCTGTGACACCTTAGGCCATGCAGCCACTGAAGTGGGTAAAAACTTATTAACCTCTTGTAACTGACGTAATTTTTTTGTTTATTCTCATTAAGTTTCTAGACTCGTAAGTATGGTGCTGGTTTTGTAATGTATGTGCATGTGTGTATGTATGTGTGTGTATTTATATGTGTATTGCTCTGAGCCAAAATAAAATATTTATCTTCTTATGGAGGTGTGAATTGTGAAATTGACTATAATTTTCTTTGGTGGAAACAGATGTTCCTATTTTATCAATGTTTCTGTAACCGTGTATATTATTTTATACTACTCTTAGTGGAGTGTTTTTGAAAAAAATTTTAATATATTATTTTGTTTCATAAATATTAAAAACAAAGTGTACCCGGGCTTGATTCCTGGGTACTCTTTTCTTAAGAGGAATTATCCCAACGGTCGCCAGGGGTTGGTAAATTAGGCTTAAGTTAGGTTAAGACTCCCAATCTTTCATTTATAATAACTATCATTACATTATCCTATTGTGGGTAAGTATACACAACCTCCATAGGTTTACCCTGGGTAACGTTCAGTAATTTCTCACAATAAAAAAATAAAAGAGAAATTCTGTTTATTGCTATGTGCCATTTATTTTGTATGGAAACTGAAAAGTATTGGATTTAAATGTACTCCTTTCTATCCAAAGATTATTTAATTTATCTCAATATTAATATGAAGCTACAATAATTCGTGAATATTTGCGATCTCCTCGATAATCCGTTTCGCCGAAATATACATGAGCTTGCTCATCCTTAGATATAATTATTATTCCTTTGAATTATCATCCTATCCTTCCTTTGTCAGACCCATCCTTGGCATCGTCCACTCTACTCTTCTCACTTAAATTCGTTCTCTTTTCCCCCCTCCCTCTGACGCTTTTGTATGTATGTGTCATGCGAGAGAATTCCCAAATCCAATATCAACCTCGGCACTGCACACAGGGACATCTCCTTCTGTGTTACGAGTAGTTGGAGAGTTAGAGGGTGTGATGTGATAACCTACTATCTGTGTGACGTCAGTGGGAGGGGTTGAGAATATCACTCTTTCCCTCAATCGTCAGGTCCCATGGAACAAGTGTCTTACGTCCGACATATTGAGGAGGCTGCTGGTATTACGTGTGAGAAGGTAAAAGGGTTGGAGGAGATACCAGAGTCACCCCCTAAAGGGACGAATGTAGAAACGCCATGTATATGGGATTATTTGAAGATATTTTCCTCTCTTTCCTTCATCCGTCTCATATATATATATATATATATATATATATCACCCCTTGTCTTCAATATCACCCCTCATATATACCGAAACCCTTTGAAAAAAAAAAAAACTACCTCTTTCACCGTCGGGGGATATGTGACAAGCATTTTGATAAGAGGGGGTCAGTTTCAAGGACTTGAGAGAGGATTCATTTCAGGAGTGAGGGGTTTGGGGGGAGGGGGAGGGAGATACATAGGGATGGCATACTTACGTGTCTTTTGAGTTGCTCCTTTACTGTGTCTAATAAATAACTCTGCGCCTGTGAAATTCTGTATTGGTATTTTTTTTTTTTTTAGAATCTTTTTTTAGCACCGCGTTTTATTACCGTTCGGGTTACACGTTCACGTACTAACTACAATAGTTGTTTGAAAGATTAGGAAGGTTATATCTAGAGGAAATGTACCCCTGATTAATCGCTGACATAAAGGTTGAGGTTCAAGTCACATTTTGGTAATCTTAGGGTGTAATTTTTCAGAAATGGTTTTCAACTCGATATCCATGCAATATCAAGCCTTTATCGTTACTAATCAATATTAAATACAGTCTAATGTTTAAAGGTAAGGCTTATAATAGAATTCTATTCTTTCTTCTAAAAATTTTTACAAAATTTCACTTTTAATTATTATTATTTTATTGGTATTGATGATATCTATTAAAAGATCTTGAACAGTGTTGAGCAGGAATACATGATATGTTTTATAAATAAATTAAAAAACATATATTTGTTATTATACATTTTTAATACTGTATTATAACATTATAAGGAAGGGATATTTCGTTTATTCTCTTTTCCTTACTTCTCCTTAAAAACTATGCCCTTCAGATGGTTTCCATTAGACTACACAGACTCTTGAAGTCGATTATTAAAGCTTATTAAAACCCGCTGGAACATATCCTCCAGTATGTTTTGAATATTTTTGAATATGCGTGTTTCTAAATCGTTCAGTGTAGCTGGCCATGTAATGCATTCAACACTACACCCTTCAAGTAGCCCCGAAGAAAGAAGTCATGTGGAGACAGATCAGGTGACCTGGTGGTCTAGGGGTTCAATCCTCGGTCGCGGTACAGATTTATCTGATTTACAAACCCTTCCTTCACCTATGACCAGACGTGTATTAATCACAACTTGTGAATGTGTGGAATGCCAGGCCTCCACCGTGGTTTGGATTCTACGTTAATCACCCTACCATTACAAATTAGCGTAAGTTCGTATAATCCAAACGGGTAGTAAGACGCAGTACTAATAATAATAATAAATGGAGACAGGTTGGGAGAACAGGATGGCCAGTTCACGTCTCCAAATCGAGTAATCACATGACCTTGGAACATATTGCGGACAGCAGTCATACTGACGCGAGCCGTGTGGGCTATGCTGCCATCTTACTGGACCAAAGAGACTCCCGTTGAGGGAGTGTTTTGATTATTGGCACCAAGAAGTTTTCAATCATGTTTATGTATCAATCGGCATTGCCTGTTTATGTTTGACCATCTTCCCCTGCAAAGAAATAAGGTCCAATGAAGACTTAGCACAACATACATACTGAAACTTTAGCACTATTCAAAGGACGCTTATGAATCTCCCAAGGGTTTTCTGTGGCTAGATAGTGGCAGTTCTGTTTATTGACTGTTCCATCAAGGTGAAAATAAGCTTCATCTAAAGACGAGAAATTGTTCAGAATTTCAAAGTTCTAGATCAACAGAACTCTACAATTGTTGATTATTTGTTCTTATGTTTATTTCTAATTAAATGAACCACCTGACTGTTGCAGTAATGTAATTCTAAATCCTTCATCGTCCGTCCAAAAGATCTTCTTGACAGGTTTAAAGCAGTAACATGCTTGACTATAGATCGTATTGAACTATGTGTGATAGAAAATTTTCTTCTGTTCGAACAGATATTGGCCAACCTGTTTTTTTATTCTTAAGAGAGCCTTCTTCTCGCCATTTTGAAACCCAGAGAATGATCGAGTCGGGTGATGGTGCATTCCTTCGGTTAAACTGTCACCGGAGGACTCGTTGAGTAATAGTTATAGGGTTGGTTTTAATAAATAGCTCTACCACAAAAATATGGTCCCGCACATTTCAATGCTCCATGGAAAATTAAACACCAAGATCTGCCTACTATTCCCCACAAGATTGGCATACCTGCCTATTGGAAGCGCGTGTGGTTAGTGTTTAAAAACCGTCAGCCATTTCTACCCAAACATGTATATATCAAATAATACCACTCCTTTAACATTTGAATGGAAGTTGGATAAGATATATATGTTTTGTACAATTCTACATACATTTTAGTCACAACAGATATTGAATATTTTGCTCTAATATTTATCATAAGAATTTGATGTGAAATTCCATAAAACTAGTTAAGAGAAAAAAACCAATAATCTAATTCCAGAACGCCATTAAGGAGTTAAATGCAACATTGGAATTATTAAGTAGAAAATAAAAATAAACTGATTTCCTGGGTAATGATTCCATTCATTGTGTTAATATAAAGTGGTACTAAAATTACAAAAATTTCTTATCCATTCTATGGCATTAGGAAATCTAAAGTTCATTTTCACATTTACTAAAGTACAACCACCCATTCCTATCTTAAGTAAGCTATGTCCAGTCCACCTCATTACACCCTATCTTTATCTTGATCTAATTATATCCAGTCCACATCATTACACCCTATCTTTATCTTGATCTAATTATATCCAGTCCACCTCATTACACCCTATCACTTTAAGATCCATTCTAATGTTATCCTCCCATCTGTGTGTAGGTCTTTCCATTGGGTTGATCTGTTAATACCCTGAACACGGTTCCCATTCGCGCTTATCATCCTGCCTACCATAGTATAGGTAACTTTATTGTCCTAACAATGTATTGTGAGGAGTACTGGGCATGTATCTTGTCATTATGTAACCTCCTCTACTCTTCAAGTATCATCATTCCTTTATGGACCAAATCTCTTCATAATAACCATGTTTTAAAACACCATACTTTTTTTTTATCATCAGGTAAGTTAAGAGACCACGTTTCACAACCAAATAGAACAATCGGGTAATTTTTTTTTTGTGTGTGTGTGTATATTCTGCAAAAATACAGGTATTAATTTTCTTCCAACAAAACTTAAATCTGGCCATTACACGTAGAAACGAATAAAGCCTGATGATATCAATTTATAAAGTAAAGGACACGCGATATATACAGCCACAAAAAAAATAATTTTAAACTCTTTATAAAAGAACAAAGCCCCCTCGATTAACTAGTTAATTACCTCATCTATGACTCATTCTTTGCATGTCAACGAAACTGCTAATTTGAAGCCTTGTTTTCCATTCTGGAAAATGTGTTATAGAATGGTTGGGCGTGAGTGTGGTGGTGAGGGGGGCAACAACAACAACATAGGATAGGAATGATACCGAGAGAGAATCCAAAAAGAAACAAAAGAACCTTAATAGGCAATTCCGTGATGAAGTACAACACAATGAAATGTACAACAGTTCGTTGTTGAAGAATGGAGTAGCTACTATGAAAGGACACTGTTAATTGAGTTTACTGATATAACTATCCTAATACAAACGCCATTGTTAAACATTAAAGCAGTGTAAGAACGTAATCAAATTTTATAGCGGGAGGGAAGGGAAGTGGTAAAAAAAAAGAGTTCATTTTACAGCGGTACAACACAAAAGATCGGGGATACAGATTCTAACATTAAATTGAACGTTTATTCAAACATAAAGAAGAAAATATTACTACAATTTGATAATGGAACTTTTTTTAATTCCAGATGAATCTATTATGAAAGTAAACAAATATTATTTATAAAATAAAATCCAAGAGGGAGTGGAATGATAATTTATAAAAAAAATCACACCTGACTGGAATTCTAGCCCCGACATTTTTGCTAAAGGAAAAACTGACAGTATTAGACCGACATATTTCCCCCGTACCGACCAATAAATATATGCAGATTTTATTACTATTCTAGCTGGAATAATAAGTAGATTTTTATACTACAGTCATCATCTTTATCCTTAAGATTTTAGAAAAGTAAACTTGAGATTTCTAAAATTTAGTTCATCGTTCAATATAATTCTTATTTATAATTCATTAAAAAAGAACTAACCTATGATGAAAGTAATCAATTTTGATTTCATATAAATACTAAGCTATATTTGACTATAAAATTATCCGTAATTGCCCTGGGTAACCTCGCAATACATTGCGTTTTTATCTTGGGCAACGCTTTAGTTTTGCTTCAAGCAGACAAAAAAAAAAATCTTTATTACATTTTTTCCGAACTAATTTAAAAAAATATTTAAATGGTCCAATGAAAAATTTAATATTCCAGCTTTATGGTGCAAATTTTTGTGCACGTGGATTACTAATTTTAAAATCTTAGACATATGCGCAATAAATATCGCACAACTCTAATATAAGAAAAAACAAATTCTTAATTTTTTTATAAATATATATTAATTGTAATAACTAAAATGATAGAATAGTAGAAAAATAATACAGCATAAATGAAAGTAAAAACACTAAATTATATTTACACACACACCTCAATATTTCGAGGCTATTATAGCATCTTGCTCAGGAAGTAGTATTAGTAAATAATTATTAAATATCCTGTAATATTAAAAGTTTGTTTCAATTTTGTTCAAACTTTGCATGTGTCTTAATATAAATAAATGTTCCAGAGTATTTTCTATGCCCTAAAAATAATACATGACACACAGACATATTACAATTATAGCACATTTTGGAAAAGCAAATCTTCTTTGACAACCCACCGTCACTATACTCTCTTAATGCTTTATAAACACACCCATTTTGAAATTGTCTGCTCACTTAAGTATTTAATAACATGAGATCCTTTACTATTTTAAAGCAAACAGTAAAGAATTCGATTCTTTACATTCCACCAAGGTGAAAGAAAGATGTTGAATAGTCGATAAAGGCTTCTATATTTGTATAGAAGAAGGTTTTGGAACTACTTGTTACCAGACATGTTTAAATACTGAAAATAAGGGTGAAAAACATGCAAAAAATTTTGAACTATACGTGCCGGAATAAAAATTTCAAAATATTTAGGCTTTCCCTTACTCTTATCCCTCGCCATAATATTCCATTTCTGCTTTTTTTNCTATTTTTTTTTTTTTTTTTTAGAAATATATTTCAATTGAATTTACTACTAATAAATTGATTTTTTTATGAATAATTAGTATTTTCAGAGAGTTAATTTAATAATAATGAAGATATTAAAGCTGCCTGTTTTTTAGTATAAGCATCAATATATTAATAATCAAGATAAAAATTCAATCTATATTATGGAAAGTACTTAGTATTTACAATCGTAAGCAGATAATGAGATACTAAACCTTTCCAAGAGGTAGCAAATATTTTGTTTAATTTAAAGAAAATTTAATTTTTCAAAGTAATTTATACAGTATGTATTTATTTATTTTCAAAGGAGGGAAAATAATAGGTTGTATATTGAAGTAAGCGAATATAGGGCTTATCTTTTGTTTATGTATTATTTATATTCTAATGGTGTATCTATATATCTGTACAGATAATTTTTAAAGTTCTTAATGAGATAAAAAGATTAAATTTTATGAAATTGTAGAGGAACATCTCAATCCGTGGAAAAAATTTCCAACTTGAAAACTGATAAAATATTAAAAATTTATGAAATAAAAGTTGATTCATTTTGTATTTTTAATTTGTTGACATGCTATTTATATTTCAAAACAAATAGAAGCTAGAATAAAAGTTATCATGTAAGATCCAAGTGAAATAAATTCCAGATCAAAATACGGTAATCTAACACAATTTTTTTTTGTCATTTCGTTTTTGTATTAGATAACTAACATTTTGCCTGGGGTTTCGCCTGCAATAAACAATAAATCAACACATTTGGCATCTTCAAAAGTTAGAAGAGAATGAATTCAGTCGAAAGCAGGGGTTTATGTGCTTACGAAGACTCAAGAAGAAATATGAACTCGCACATCAAAACCTCACACTTTGGGATGTTTTAAAAACTCAAGAGTTATTGTGGGTGTCGAAGCATCAAACACCCCTATTGGCTGAAACCCTCATGCTCTTTTTTTTTTTAAAGAGATATCAACGTACCACGACACACTCCGATAAAAATAACACCCAATTTTTATCCTCCCCTTTTTTTCATTTAATCCTTCATGCCCTGAAAGCCTTTAATAACAGAAATATATGCAAACCCACGAAACCTCTAATATCTTGGTACACATTTTTATCTATTTTTTAAAAAAAATAGTGAGTAAAATTAATAAATAAATTATTCCTACGCTGAGATAAAATGTCATAATGGTCCAACCGTTATAAAATAACCACCATATCTATTAGCAATAATGAAAAAAAAATATTAAATTATATTTGTCACAATTTTCCTTTAATAGAGATTATATTTTGTAAAGAATATTTATTTTTAACACGCTTCTTATCATAGTACGCGCATAACATAAAGGGACATAATATTTAATATCTAAAAAAAATATTATATCTACATAGACAATAGTTCTGTGAACAGTATACCTCGCTCCCTTCATTTATTTATCGTTATTACTGTCTTAATATTTATGTTTGATAAGATTACTATTTTGATTTCATGTTGAAATAATTCTCTTTTAATTCTTCCTTAGATACTATAGTGACTTTTTCCTTATCGGTTAAAACAATAATATAAATTTTATAGAATAATACTTATCACGTCTTATTACCCGTTCGGATTGCGTTTTAAACACTAAGTATACTAATGGGCTAGGAATCAGGTGGGTTGAATATAGAGTAAGTGATCCATCATTTACATGGAGGGAGAGAGGACAACCATTAAAAAAAACCACCCTCAGTTCACCCGAGTGAGATTCGAACCTCGGTCTCCCCATCCTAGGCATTATAGCTCGACACGAAATTATTTTTGATAGATTAGTAAAGATATTTTAAATTAAAGGATTATATAACACACCGCAACTTACTATCCGATCGAACTTATAGAGTATTTACACTAATTTATTAAGGATATGAAATATAGAAATTATAATAAATGTGCCCCGCAGTTGTATTGAGAGAGATTGAGAAACCAATCGGTAAAAATGAGCTATGTACATAAAACAAGGATTCAAGCACAGATATCAGCTTTATTAACAATCCAGTGCATTAAACCACGTGTATACCAAAATTAGTTCAGGCTCAGAAATGTTAGTATAAATGTTGCTTTTATTATACTTACCATACGAATATATTTGGTTGTTTCTCCTATCAGACGTTTCCCTATGTCACTATGTAGTATCTGAAACTGTAGGTCTATACTAATATATATATATGATATATATATCATATATATATATATGATATATATATCTGATATATATATCATATATATATGATATATATATCATATATATATATATATATCATATATATATATAACATATATAAATATTTATCATATACATCGATATATATATCAATATGATATATATATATCATATATATCAATATGATATATGTATATCATATATATCAATATGATATATATATATATATCATATATATCAATATGATATATATATCATATATATCAATATGATATATATATATCATATATATCAATATGATATATATATCAATATGATATATATATATATATATTAGGGTGTCCCAAGATACAAGGTAAAATTTTTTTTTGCAAAGTCGAATACGCATACCCTCTATTTTTTTTCTATTTTACCTCAGTAATTTAAATAAAATGTATTATTGCAATAAGATAACTGTAACCCGTGCCGACTTTACTTCAAACTTGAACGTGAGATCTTGTACGGGGAATACTATGGAAAGATTGTAAAATGTATGTTTCTTTGGTACATAAGATACCATTTTATTCAAAGCAGATATTTATTAACATATTACAGTAAAAGAAACATTACTGAACATATTTTCGTTTCAATGATTGCTTTTTACAGTCAGGATAGATCTTTGTGTGTTCTTGTATGCAACGTAACAAAAATTGTTTTTGTTCCTCCTCAACCTATTATACCATGAAAGTCCTGCATTAGTTTTACCGCTCTTTCAGCTGTATCGTTCCCTGCTCTAAGTATTGATATCGTCTTTTTCGCGTCTAGAAAAGAAGCGTTATCCTCCCATGAAGAGGGACTCTTGTTGAGAAAACTATCATCAGTTTTGAGTCTAGAAAACAATGAATGGCTTTTGACTGATATGAAATCATCGATGCTTTTTTCTGTAAAAAAAAATAACAGGTAACAATTGCGTGATATAAATAAATAACTAAATAAACAATTACAAAATCAATGTATCAAACTCACCATACAATGAACCATAAAGTTCTTCCTTCGATGGAATGTATCTTTTCTCATGG
>CABFWB010000484.1:170360-189271 GCA_902151455.1 Timema bartmani | reverse complement strand
AAAAGACATCCCCCACATATAAGAACTTACTTTTCTGTACATCCTCTTGTTGAATAATGCAAAAATCTACCCACTTTACCACCCAAGAATACGAGATGAAACGGAGGTTCTATATAAAGCGAAAAAAGAATTTTTTTTTCTATTAATGATGAAATCCATCTTAATTAGCGCCTTCTATCATTTATTCAGTCCATAGGGTGAGAGAATTTTCGAACAAACCATCTTCTCATCTGTCTTAATTAAGCTAACAAAAGGCCATACTGCAAATAATAATCTACTTAAGGCGGTCTTTGGAGTTTGAAACCGATGAATACTATATTTTATTGAACTTCTTAGTGAGAATAGTGAAGTTCGTGAGATATAATTAACTTGGTTATTCAATGAGCTATC
This sequence comes from Timema bartmani, assembly GCA_902151455.1. Lineage (NCBI taxonomy): Eukaryota > Metazoa > Arthropoda > Insecta > Phasmatodea > Timematidae > Timema > Timema bartmani. The sequence goes on along the minus strand of CABFWB010000484.1, from coordinate 188,881 downwards.
TTTTAAATATTCGCTCATCTCTTATTGTATTTAAATTCTTCAGTACTGCTGTGTTTTATTTAGAAAAGAACGCTTTTCATGGTTTGTAAGCTCTACAATTACTCTTTGTTTCTTAAATACTCAAGTAATGAATCTCATATAAAGAATTATAAATATTTTAAAAGTAATTAAAGAGAAGCAAATGTTTTATTTATCAATGGCGCTGTCCATAAAATACGTACGCATATTTGCGGTATGACTTCACATTACAATTAAGCGTATCGGACAGCGTTCTGTGATGATAAATCCGACTGCGTGCATGTATAAACAAACAACGATAGACTCATCGACTTCAATCATCAAGCTTTACAAACCCTTACAGGCAGGTTTCAATAAAAAAGGTTATAAAGGTTTTAAAATTTAAAAATATTATTTAAATAAGAGGGGGTGGTAGCGTAATATTTTGACTTAATATTAGAAAGGTCGTCACAAAATTGTAAAAAAAAAAATGTATGACTGAGGGGAAGTGGTTCAAACAAACCCAAACCTAGCGTGACGTAATTTGTGGATAGCCCCTATGTATATCTTATTTATTTGGATACTGAGAAATTTCTTATAAAAATTGCTTTAATTATTATATTCTTTTGTGTGTTAAGGAAAAAGATCACAAGAGAAACCAAGAAAGATATGGTGGAATATATAAGAGAAATTTTGCTATTTAGAGGAGAAGAATGTAAGCGATTTAAAGAGTCAGAGTGGTGGAAGGAAAGAGGACGATGTTGGCATTTTATTAAACTGATCCGACCACGGGCTGGAAACAGTTGATGATGATGATGATTATGATCCACTTAAATACATAAATATTATAAGGGATTAGGAAAACGAAAGTTCATTGCCGCAAGTGCAAATTACGCCACCATTCCATATTTAAAATAATACTATCCATTCCCCATCATTATAATCTATCCCTATCTTGAGCTAGTTATATCCAGTCCACCTCTATACACCGATCTATTTCAGGTCCATTATACTGTTTTACTCATCATCTGCATCTAGTTCTTCCCAGTGGTCTCTTATGATTAATTCCGGCCTATCTTTGTGATATACTTGTTTTTGATCCACCTTAGTATTTTGGCAAAAAGAGTTTACATTTTAATAATTTGTATAAGATCTGATTAAAGCTTGTTACATTGCAATGCAGTATGACACGCATCAGGCTGTCAGCATAAATGGCAGATGGCATAAGACATTGAATCTAGTCAATTAGATTTGTGTGCTAGAGAAATCTTTGTCATTCCAATGTTAAAATGGATTTATATTTTAGATACTAGTATATCTATATATAATGAGAATTTAATTTTTCAATCTATTAAAATAATAACTAGTTTCAACTTAATAATTTTTTTGTCCAAAATGTGCAACCTTGCTAAAAAATTACTTATTAAATAATTACTCTACACAGCACAGAATTTCTCCAGCTTTAATCGTAACATATACATTTACTAAAAACTCGCAAGATTTGTGAAATGGAATAATAGGTCTCTACATTGTTGTAGAAATACTACAATCAATATCATAAATGAAATAATATACACTGTTACTTACTCTATGGCATTAGATAATGGGAATACTGTTTCAGAAATTTTTTGGAAATTACAAATAGGTTTGTCCACCAAAGAGTATAAGAATCAAATTCATTTTCAAAGACATTAAATCGAAACGTATACATATTTGCTTATAACTCAGATATTATTAGATGCATAAAAATATTTATCAAATCAAATATTTATCAAATCAAAGATTTGTATCTATATTACTATTACAACCTTACAATGACAAGTTCTTTCGTATCTCAAACATTTGCAGAGAAATTATGAAAATTGAAAAATTTCCCTTTTATAAAATACACTCAAATAAATTTTCATGAGAAAATGAGAATACTATCTTAGGTATACTGATAAACAGTGTCGATATATACAATTTAAAGAAAATCGTTACAGCAAATTTTGAGAAAATACATTTTTTCGCTTTTTTCCTTCAGCAAACTACCCTTAATTTTAGGGTTGGATGTTTAATTCCAAAACTCCCTCAGGGTTACCTTATGAAATCCTCAGATACCAAGGTTTAACCCAATTTGTTAAATTGTTTCGGCTCTAGCCCAAGGTACAGACATCGACCAAACCACCTATTTTTGTTTAAGGGAGTCATGGAACGCAGACATTATTTTCAAAATCTAAAGTTATAGTTTTAATACTTTTCCTTCGAGGTATAGAAAGAAAGTAAAAAAAAAAAAAGGTTTGATATCTTTTTCTAGATTTAAATGCATTATTTTAAACTGTTCATTCACTTTTTAACTTAAATTAACATTTTTAAAAGTTCATTTTGTTTATACTTAGGGTACACTAATTTTGTCTAACATCTTACACATTTTAATCTATTATAATTTTATATTGTCTGATATATCTTGGAAAAAAATATATTGCAACACAACTATTATTATTAGCACCACGTCTTACTACCCGTTCGGGTTATACGCATATTTACTAAAAAAAAAATACTCATTTTTTAGTTTTGAAGATGGTTAAATTTAGAAGAAGCTAAAGTTAACGGATTTTAACGTAGGGAGAGTGTAAGACAATATATATAAAAATATCTCTTAGTAAACCTAACATAGATTCGAACCTCAATCTCCCCGTTATTGGCAATCCAGTCAATTTCAAGGGTGACGGCCTAATCCACTCGATAAGCGTATCAGGTAAGCTATAATTGATAAATTAACTTTGGTTATTGATTCTTCATAACATTACTAGAATGAGAAAGATTACATCTTGGAGGAATGTATCCGAATATTTTCATAAATATGTCACTTTTGTGATCACTGCTAGTGAAAAATGACATGAGACGCTAGATCACCAAATTCAAGATTCTCACAAACAACCCACTCTGGTGTCCATGTCATCTAAAGCATCACTTTCTAAATAGACTGAACTTCAGGTGACATAAGGTTTAGGATTCGAATCCCAGTCAGGTGTAGTGAGGCTGTTTTTTATATTAATGGTTTTTAATTTTCAACTCATGGAAAAGCATGTACACGAACACTAAATTCCAAACTGTTCATCCCTACTACCATAATAATATTAGCATTACCTGAACGGTTAGTAAGATGATGTGTTAAGAAATAAGGGGGAAGTGTGGAAAATATTTCCAAATAAAAACAACACTATGGACACATGGAATTTCTCGCTCCATTGTTTAAAATTGGAGATATTTACTCAAAGATCGTAATATATGTGAAACGAAATAATATACACCAGCAAACCTCGAACAAAAAATACGCAATGATTACGTAAAACATTTTTTGACTACTAGTTTTAAATTTTAGAATTTCGTTTTTAAAGGATTAAAGTCCTCAATTGTATATTTGGACTAATAAAACAGGACGCTATTGGGTTCACAAAGGTCAATCCTTCTTATAAAAATTTTAACTTCCCGTAAAATACTTCAACATTTTAATAGGGGTTGCATATCTTCAGGTTATCGCATGGCTATTAAATTCTTAATTTAATAATTGCGACCAATAAAATAGGTAAATATTGACTATTGAGTCTAAAGCGATAGAGATAGATGTACAAACATTTTTCCTTATAGGTTAAAGGAAAAAGAACAAACTTTTTGAGAAACCTTCTTATTTACCTACTCTATGGAATTAGAGAATTAATGCGTTAAAACTAAAAGATTATATCTATACAACTAAAGCTCACAAATAAGTTTAAATATATTTGCCAATATCTCGGAAACTAATTTTTTTAAATATATTTCAAATAAAAGATTTTTAATATTAATACTTTTTTGCAATGATAAGTAATTTCATATCTCTAAGACTTGCGGAGATACAATTGAAAATTATAATTTTTGGTCAGTACGGAAACCTTAAATTCATTTTTACGAAATATTTAAAGTAGCCATTTTGATTGAAATATTAATCAAAGTTGTAAATGAAACTTAATCAAATTCGTTAGAGCCGATTTTGATAAAATCGTTTTTTTCTTTTTTTGAGCCCCTAAGAAAACTACCCTTAATTCTAGGGTTGGATAGCCAATTACAAAAACTCCTCGTTGCAACCCTATGAAAACCTTAGATACCAAGTTTTAGACCAATCGGTAAAATAGTTTAGGCTCTATTGCGAGGTACAGAGAGACGACAGACAGACAGAATTGCGAAAACTACTTTTTTAATCACGGGGGATCCCGTAACCTTGATATCCATCAATATCTCTATTTCGATTTTTTTTGACGATCACAATACTTCCTCTACCTTTAAGGTAGCGAGAAAAGAAAAATAAACTGTACATTTTTCATAAGAAATACCTTTTAGAAAATACAGACATACATTTAGCGGTCAAAATTGGTAGGATTTTACGGTTTTATCGTGATACTTTTATAATATTAATAAAATATATTAAAAGCAGCAACTGACATTCACATGACTTGACGTATGAATACATAAAGGTTGGTCTAGTAGTTTTCCTACCTGCCATTACTATTTATATGGAACTGTAGGAACATCCACGTGTAAATCAGTCTTAAAAGTTTATTACTGATCGCATGTTNGTTCTATTTGTACTTTTTGATAACCTCAGCCTGAAGCAAAGAAACACTAAAGTAACACCTAAAAAAAGAAAGAGCTAACTGAAACTTTTTTTTTCTAGCTTCCGGAACCAACATAATATTATTTCCGACAGTAAATCCGTATCTAAAAGCTAAGAGCTGCTAAATCCTTGCCTTCCAACCATCCTTCTTTCTTTTGTATCGGATCTGGCTGGTATTTCTTGTTTTATTTATGTGAAATTAAAAGAGTGATATACTCTTAATAAAAGAAAACTTACGATACCCCGTACTTTTAATCATTAATTCTGTTCTATATGCTAAAACATTAAAAAATAAAATCATAGTGTTAGAACACGTTTTAAAAACCATTTTATCCTATACTAAAATTAGCTGTATATAAGCCCGCTTTGTTGATCGAGTGTTCTAACTCTAACCCATTAATCGTGTAATAGACTGGACTTTCGATGACGGGAAAATATGGGTTTGAATCCCAGACTGGTGCATTTAAGTTGTTTGTCGCCTCCACTCAAATGCGGGCACATTTTCTTTAACTATAACCTTACTAATTCCTCAAATATTAAGCTTAACTTTTAAGCCTATATAAGCGTAAAACCAAATGGGTATCAAGAAGTGGTTTAAAAATATGTACGTTTTTTTCCACCACCTTTTACTAAGCTGTGTATGGGTATAACCTAAATGGTTAGGAACACGCGGTCTAATATTTACTACCCTATCCGCATTTAATTACAATATTGAGTTAAGAGATGTACAGGTTAGGGCTCAGAGGTAGGCTGGCGTTTGCTTGGATTGATGATAACATTTTAATTAGAAAAATAAACAATTTAGTACATCCAAATGGGCCTCGAAACCAAATACCCCCATAACTGATAGAAGAAACCAATTAAGACTAGCGCTAAGTCCATATAACCACTAGAGGAGGCATCAAATTAATTGATTACCAAACAATATATCATTATTTAAAAATAAACAAACAGTTAATATCAAAAATAAAGAGAAAATATATCAGGAAAATGAATTGTATCTACTCCGATTCAAGAATGGATGCATTATACGATATAAAATCATCAGACATGTCTAGCTAAATTAGATAGATCAAAATAATATTTAGTTCTGTATACAGCCGCATCAGGTATTATATTTGTAAATTTTGAAAAATTACAGAAGGACACGAGAATAGAACCCGTGGCTCTTTGGGTTAGCACGGAAATGTCCTATCACTTAGCAACCCTACGTTTGATATCCGTGTCCAGATGTCATTTACAAAATTTACGAGTGTGTAATGGTGATATTAATTTAATTGCATTACAAAGTCACATACATTACTATCGACAGCATATAGTAAAGTATCAATGCAAGGCTTGTTTATTTTAATAAGTAAAAATGGTTTGTATTTTTTTTTGCTTAGTATCCATATTTTAAACAAAAAATAACTATATTATTTTAATATTTAAACCTATGCTTAAATGGGGGGAAATGCGAGATAAAGTATTTTTACAGTTTTAAAAATAAACATGTTGTTAATCTAAAATAAATTATATAATAAATGGTATAATACACAGCACATATTTAATATTTTAGTTTAGGAATTTACTAGAAAATGGTAGAATTTGTGAGACAAAATAATATATATTGTTGTAGATACAATTCACCAAAGAGAATTAATGAAATAATATACACAGGTACACAAATATCGAGAAAAGAGGGAATTTATATCCACCATTTAACAAAAAGATCAATTTCATATATTTGAAGCTCAAAACTAAAACATACATAATTCATTTTCTTATAGCTCAATATTTATTGATTAAATAAAAACAAACATTTATTCAAAAGATTTTTTATTTTAGTAGAGCTAAAACTTTACATGAAGAATATATTTCGTGTCTCAAATAGTTGAGGAGATGAAAAGAAAATATGGAAACTTCTGTCATGTAAAGTATTCTCAAAGTTATTTTCAAAGGAAAATAAGAATTGCCATTTGTTTTGTAAATTTAAATAGTGCCTATACATGAAATATAATCAACATATGTACAACTGATTAATAGAAAATATATTATTTTTGCCTTTCAGTAAACTATCCTTAATTTTATGGTTGGATATCTAATTTCTATCATTCCTAGAGGGAACTTTATATATTAAAATATCTATATGACATGTTTCAGTCCGGTCGGTAAAATGTTTTCGGTTCCAAACCAAGCTACAGACGGCATCGCAAAAACAGGTTTTTGGTTTCAGAGTTTCATAAAACGAGTTGGAAATTTTAAATTTAATACTTGTATTAATCTGTGAATATTGCAATTTTGAGCGAGACTTTCTATATTCATTTAAAAATTGTATGTACATATACAGCGATCCCAAACACAATTATTTAATAACTGTTGAGATGAGTGTTTGTATAAAGTTAAACTAAATGTCTCCCCTGGAGCTTTTTTTTTTGGTTAGATCAAAAAATACTAGCATGATATTTGCAAAAATACAAACTTTAACTCGTATTTACTTCTATTCCACCTTTATAATGAAATTCTGTGAAAACAAAATATAGTTTATATGATGGATTAAATAGCTAAGCTATTATATTTGTTAGTTAAAGTCATAGCTGCAAATAAATTCTTTAAATTGGAAAATGACGCCTGTACATAGGAATCAAACCAAGGGCCTTTGACTTAGTATGCCAATGGTCTAACCACTGAGCTATCCAGGAATATTTCCATGTCCAGAGTCAGTCATCACTTATATTTTAAGGCAAGGTCTTTGATGGACGTGCGGAAATGATCAGCTACAAATGTGTAATCGATTAAGATCACAAGCTATCAGATAACTCGGCCCCCATCGACCCGGTAGTTGGATTTTTGCTTCCAATAGTTCACTTACAACTCTACAAATACGCTTATCATGATGGATTAAAAAGCTATTATATAATGTACATCACAGAGACTGCCTAAATATATAAATGGAGAATGACCCTAGTCACGGGACAATTCCTGGATAGCTCAGTGGGTAGAACATCGGCGTACTAAGTCCACGGACCCAGGTTTGATTCCCGTGTCCAGGTGTCATTTTTCAATTTAAAAAAAGATAATTGATTTGGTTAAACTTTCTACGACTGTTTATTATGAAAATATATTACACAGGCTACTAAATTAAATGTGTGTTGCGACAAAATGTATTGTAAGCTCAAATTTTGGTATAATTTTTAATTAAAATTAAGATATTATGAACCAGATTACGGTGAATCTGTTGATACTAATAAATCGAAACATAAGTAATATTTAACTAGAGATAGCAACTATAAAATAACAGTGTAAATTATCAGATTAAAAACAATTATTTAAATATATATATAAATAAAATAAGAGTAGGTAAATATAAAATCGTCAAATACACATTTTATGGGTTTGATATACTGCATTTCAAACTCGACGAAGAAGGCATCGGTAAAAGTAAAATCGTCTTACTACCCGTTCGGTTTATACGCTTAAGTACTAATTACACTAATGGATTAGGAATTGGGGAAGGTTGAATTTAGAGGAAGTGTACCCGCCTGTGCGTGGAGGGAGAGTGGGAAACCATTTAGGAAAAACTACCCCTAGTTCACCCGACCGAGGTTCGAACCTCGATCTTCCCGCCCTCGGCGGTCTTGCTCAACCCGACTGATGCGTTAGCTAACTACGCTACCGAGGCGGGTAAAATCGAATAGATAGTTGAAGAGAAAAATGCATAAGTTTTGAATGTAGAGAACATGAGTGTTTTTCCAGTTTTTATAGCTAGATATTTCTCTGGCCACATAAAATAAAATAAAATAAAATACTGCTCCAGAATCAACAGCTATTCATTGTAGTCTATTAAATATGTCCTGGAATTTAATGACAATATTTTCTCTTCATCTAGAAGGTTTATCATCTATTGCCTATATGCTCATGACAAATATTCAAGAACCATTATGATCACCATGTGAAGAGAATTAAAATCTGTGTTTCTACTGAGGCAATAGTTTATTTATTTTGTGTAAATAAAATTTTTTGCTATAAAAATTGCAAAAAAAACTGGCCTTTTTCTATCGTTCCTTACATCCCCACCTTAAAATTAGCAAGTCTGTTGGTGAATATAATAAATCGATTAAGTAATTTTGAAGAGAAGAAACAAGCTTTAATTTATATTTCCTTGCTAATTTTTATCCATATTGTAACTTAGTGGATATAATCACCGTTTCTCTAGATAGCAATACTGACGTACTTGTTCAATTAAAAGACCATAATCCAAGTTTTACTAAATGGACAAAGTGAAAGAATGAACTGTAAATGCATATTGACACAACTCTATTTCGCATTCCCAGAACTCGAGATTTTTTGCCAATCTATGAAGTCTCACAGTATTAATACAGCCTATTAAATCTATTGAATTACATTTTTGCGTGACGCGGCCAGTATGTGACGTATAGTGTGAACTGAGCTTAACACGTTCAAATCATCCATCAAGTGTTTAACTCTGTTTTTCTATAATTCATAGCAAAATGGAAACATCAAATCATATCACATAACTGTGCTCTTACCCAGGTAAGTTGGAACATGTGCTAAATATCAGGAGTAACTATTTTAGTGGGTTTAAAACCACACTATAAAATTATCATCACTGAGGGAATTGCATGGGTTCTATTGAGAAAAAGCATGAGGGTTCTCTTATTTTCCTTAATTCAATCATTCCTTAAGTATAAGGCAAGCTTTACAAATCTGTGTCATCGATTTGGTAGAAGCTTCTTCTCACCCCAAATCAACACATTCCGAAATAACAAAAAGCGTCGAGATTTGGCAACAACTAACCGAGAGAGAGTGAAAAAACATTCTTTTTTTCTTTTTTGGGGGGTATTTAATCTACATTTTTTGAATCGACTGATTATATCAGAACAAGGTATATAGACTATTTTAAATCTAGAACAGACACAACCAACAACCCCTACCTGTTAATTCATCAAGGTCAGAGAAGAAACCCATATTTAAACATTTGTAAATTTTTAAGACATGACAGAAAATGAAGCCAGGACCATTGGAATAGCAAACAGTTATGCTACCAACTGAGATAAGGTGTTGGACAGCGAAATAAAGCCATTATAAATAAGAGCTAGAGTTTACCCAGCGGTGATATTGAGTGTAGGTCATCAGGTGTAGAAATATATGTTTTTACTCTAAACTCTATCTACTTTGATCATACCTCTCACTTTAATACTAATAAATAATATACTCTATATTACCCTGAGGGGTTGTAATACTTGGATATAAATTAAATAAGAATACTTTACTTTGATGACAGAATAGATATTTTACATAAAAGTTATTATTGTACAAAAAAAATTACTTCTTATTAGTAGTATACATTATGGTAGAATATCTGTTAGTAGTGAGCAAAGTTGCTTACTTATACTGGTCTGGTTTGCCCTTACATTGATGTTGGGGTTCAAATAATGGTTGTTTTTTCACATAGATAAGGATGCATTTCCAATAAATTCCAAATACCTCATATCTACATTATTAGTATAAATATGGGTTTAGCGTGGATGGGCTTTAAAAAGTCGATACATACAAAACAACTCGTGGCTATACTTCTAATAAATTTGTGTATCTCTTTTGTAGAGTTTTTAATAATGTGAAATAATTCTGATTAGAATACAAAGACAAATTTTCACTTAAAACTATTATTCTATTAACAAACACACTAATAAATTTAACCAAAACATGATAAAATCCTAATTATAAGGACAAGATTTTATCGCCCCAGATTATACCTACGATATGACATCATTCATTAACTGTTAATTATGTTGATTAATAAGTATTATATAATAATTAGTTTATTAAGTAAATGAATTAAGATTCAATAACTACTCTAAAATTATTTGTGCAACATTACCTATATTAATAATAATGGATTCATAAAAATATGCTACTACAAGGGAATTTAATATTTATGCCACATTTACACAAATAAATTAATATAATAAAATGGGCTTTACGCTAAAATTAAAGTTTTTCAGATTGTGTTTAGCTCCCTTGTATACTTACTAAACTTTATTTAACTAAACTAATAATATTCTGAAAATTGAAAAATGATATCTTTATGGAGTAATCCTCAGTAAAAGCATAAATAATAGCTTTGGCTATTTGATTCTAAACTAATAATATTTTCGTATAATATTAATAATACATATTTCCATGTACCACATGTTAATAACCATCGGGATTGTTAGGATATTTAGGCTACTTATAGTAATAGGGATGAGAAAAGTGAGATTTAAAGGAATTGTACTCGTATTTGTTCTAAGGGAGGAGAAAAAACCCATTAAGGTGGTAAAAACACCCCCACAACAAACCAGGATTCATGACCAAGCTGACCAGGATATACGATCTTGAGGTTCAATCCGCTTGACTCCTTACGCGGGTTTCTATGAGCTAAAATAAGCAATAACTTTCAGTTACAACAACAAAAACCCATACGTAACCTTAATTTGAATTGATTACCAAAGTAATTTCGTTTTAACTTTTTCATTCATTATAAAAATGCCTTCAACAAGAAATTATTGAAAGATTTAAGGAAGTGGGCTGTTGAGAATAGGGAGATAAGGGTTCTTATACCTGTCGGGTGTATTTAGAGAGTATTTTTTAAACGATTTACCACTCTACCTAAACACAAATTTAGGCACATCATCTCTGAATTCTGCCTTCCTCATCCGTACAACATTATCAAAAATGAATTTATCTTATATACAGTGCTTAACTTCAAACAGAACACGGCGGAACGGCGTTCTGGTACCTCTATTAAGGCAAACACTAAGTCACTAAATTCATTCAAACACAATAACATTATGATGCATTTGAAAACATTTACTTTTGTTTTTAGAAGAAAATAATGGCTTAAAATAAGTCTTTTGAAGCTTAAATTTAAAAAGAAAATTCTGATGATACCCCTTGTAGTGCGTTCTGGTACCTAAAACTTTAGAAATCAACCAATATATATATATATTTATATAGAATTAGGAAATTTTAATAACTGGAATGGTAACATCTAACAATATATAACTCCTATCTAATTTAGAGCAAGAAACTATTACATTGTAAAACCTAATGCATTGTATATACACACTTCAATAAGTTGCATGCCAAGCCATGCCAGTTTAATTGAATTTCTGTAGAATGAATATCACATTTCTGTTTACTATACTAATCTAATTACTAATCTAATTAATTGCTAATTACAATTAATTAATGTTGATTTTTACTGAAACAAAAAATACACTGACACCATCAAAATATATTCATTATTTAACTATGTTGCTAGTAACTAGTCTAAAAGCATGTAGTATTCATTAATAATTAAGATCACTTATAATCAAATTTAAAATTGATTATTTTCAGCTTAATAATTAAAAATTTCATCTTATTAACATTACAATATAAACATTACATTGTTGTTTCTCATCTCTTTCATTCTTATAAAAAATTACACTTCAAACATCGAAACATGTTAAGGATACCTATCATTGGCGCGAAAAATACTAGACTTAAATTAATCAAATCAAAATGAGAAAAATATGCGTGCTAAAACATTCCCCAATAAATTCTTGTGAAGTAAAAAGGAGTTCTAACCTACAAAATATTGCTACAGAAGAGGCAAAATATGGCTCCAGATGATTTGAAAAATTCTTTGTTTTACATTGTTATGAAATATTATGAGAATTTTAAGAATTATTATTACTATTTAATCCATATTAAAAATGTCGTTTTAATGTAAAATGTTTTGAAAAAAAAACACTGCTCATTAAATTGGCAGAAACAACCAGATATTATAATCTTTAATGTAAGGCCCTTTCTCATCATCAACATCTTCATCATCATCAACTACTGTTTCAAGCCTGTGGCTGGGTCAGTTTAGTAAAATGCCTCAATTTTCCTCTATTCGTCCACCACTCTTCCTTCTTTAATTTCCTCCATTATTTTCCTCTCACTTGAACACTTTCTGATATCTGCTCTTCCCATATTGCCCCCCTTTGTAGTATTTTTCCTACATACTTTATTTATAACAGTTTCTTAGACATCCTCTCTTTTTCTATTCTCATTACATGCCCATACCATCTCAGCCTTGCTCCCACTACTATCTCATGTACTCCAACATCCTCATTACATGCCCATACCATCTCAGTCTTGCTTCCTCTATTACATCATGTACTCCAACATCCTCGTTACACGCCCATACCATCTCAGCCTTGCTTCCCCTACTATCTCATGTACTCCAACATCCTCATTACATGCCCATACCATCTCATTCTTGCTTCCTCTACTATCTCATGTACTCCAACATCCTCAATACATGCCCATACCATCTCAGCCTTGCTTCCTCTACTATCTCATGTACTTCAACATTCTCATTACATGACCATACACCCTCAGTCTTGCCTCCTCTAATAACTAATGTACTCCCTGTACTCCTACTCTTTCCCGGGTTAATTCATTCCTAATCTTATTTCTCCTCGTGACAGATTGAGTAAGGATTTGTTTTGACCATCATCTTACCAAGCATGTTGTGGCAAAGACCTTTCTTTTACGTCCAGATTTTAATTTATTGAAGTATTATTTCGGATCACACCAGGACAGTGTTTTTATAAAAAAAAAAAAAAATATTGGCAGTATAACATGCGTTGTGGAATCTCGTATGTATTTTTTATATTTCAGACCTTACATACTGGGACTTTAACTTGCATGTTAATTATGACCAATCTGCTTAGGCTCCGTTTTTATTAAACACGCCTAGCATTTCTAAAGATTTAGCCGCCAGAAAACGAACACCATTTGACATTTTTCATTTCATTCAATGCAATAGATATTTTGAAGAAATTAAGTTTAGTTATAGGACTTATACGGCAAGGAAATATTGTAGCTAACTTGAGTACATGGATAAAATTTTACGTGAAACATAATTTATAAAAATAAATAAGTAATTATTGAATATAGGTTTTTTTGCTGGTTCACTTATGGCACAGAGCTCAAAACTTCAAATAGGTACGATATTTACACTATAAAAGAAGGTAGAATAGATGTTCTACCTACGAACAAAAACAACAAATGCCCTTTACAAAAAAATCCCCACAGTATATGCCGGAAAGGGAAAGATTAACAGCTGTCAAATATTTTTGTTGAAGTCATTGGCTTGCTATAGAAATCTCCGTATCTGTTGTGAAGCAAATTCTTGGAAAACCCAGTGTAATACAAAATACAATACACTATACAGATGCGTAGCTCGTAGAGTCTAGGTTCGTTCAAAATCCAATACACTAAAACCAGGCGTAGTAGGATCTGGCTTCGTTGATTATATAATAGAGATATTTTTGGAAAACTATAGGAAGAACAAAGAAGTAGCTTTCTAGTGTGTAGGCGGAACGCTTTAAACTGGTGTTGTATTAACCGGAACACTCATAATATTTTTTGTATCAACCGGAACAGAATTCCAGTGCGTTATGATCCAATTCGAGCATTGTAATATATATATATATATATATATATATATATATAATGAGATATTTCTATGCTGGATATTACATCTTAAAGTTTAGTCGTTGGATACAAAATCTTAAAGTTTAGTCGTTTGGATATTTACATGCTATGTAATATATATATATATATATATGCTTATAGCCCAAACTGATAGGCTGTAGGTTGATGTGTTATGAAAACAAACATATTTATAGAGGTAGGGGATATAAAGGTATAATTAAAATGTAAATTAATAAGCATTTGCATAAAACAATTAGGAAAATATCCTAATAAACTCTACCAGATTAATCAGCAAACTAACAAAACTAGATAGCCTTGACCTTCATTCTATCTATTCATGAATGCAGATGAAATAAAATTTTTTACCCCTAGCCAACCATCTATAGTATGAGTAATCTTACTTAAGAATGTGTTAAAGATTAATTTAGTTCTTTCGAGAAATACCTTCAACACGAAATTATTAAAGGATCAATTTAAACAGAAAGGAATGGTGAGAGTTATTAAGAAACGTTGTAAACAGCATTCGTAGGAAAGTAGAGTAGTAAATTACTTGTGTGTGCTTAAAAAAACAACACAAACACACACTCACACACATGATTAATGGGACATGCTTCTCCAAGCTCAGTAAATCCCACAGACTGAGCTGCAACTCTTTTGTTCTTCTTCCCGGGGGACACCGATTTAGGTCAGAAGGATTTTAAAGTGCAGTGTGACCAACAGCTGCGAAAAAAATTTAAAATTAATGGTATTTTTTCTATCACTGTTTAATTACTCGTGAAGTACTCTAGCAGACCTGTAATAATAGTAGAAATAATAGTTATATGCGGTCCTTACTGGGTGTTTAACTATTGAGGCGTAGTAGCCGAATACGGTAGCCGTTGATCAATAACATCGGATGGAGAAAAGAGGGTGAGAAAAAAAGAAAAATGGTGAGGGTTAAGGTAACATTGATCAAAATATATGACTAGAGGTAGAGGAGTAATTTATATAGGTTAGGAACCGTTCTTAAATCTGAAAGGATCATGGCTCACACCTGTGTTCATATGGTCTAAGGCATCCGGTTTACAATTTCCATTTATCAAATTTTCTATTAGCACCGCGTTTTAATACCCGTTTGACGTATGCACAAATTACTCTAACCTGTTTATGGATGAAGAAGGTTGAACTCGTAGGAAGTGTTCCAGCAATAGCGTGGAGAGAGATAGGAGAATATTTCAGGGTAAAATCACTTTCACTCCACCCGAGTAGGATTCTAACCCTTATCTCTACATCAACGGCAATCTAATCTATTGTGAAGGTAACGCCTTATACAATTTTACCACTGAAGCGGGTTACAATAGACTAGATTTCCTGTTAGCGTGGACGTTGAATTTATAATATCTACCACGGGATTTTTACAAAATATCAATCTTTTCACGATGATACTGAAGAAATACCTCAAATTGTGTTGTTTTTTTATACTTCGCGTTTCTTAGCCCATTTGGAATTTCCAAATTTAATTACACTAGTGGAGGAAGGTTGAGAAAGATAAAATTTAGATTAAATGTAGTCCTACATCTGCACGGTAAAATAATGTCAAGCCGTTTGGGAAACGAATATCGAGCTATCCGTCAACGGAATACATAAAACTAGATGAAGTCAACGCCTTGATCTGCGGGCTTGAAGGAAAGCAGAAAATTCTGGCAGCTGAAGGAGGAGGCAGATGAAATGGAACACAGGAAATCTAAGTTAACTGACGAGAAGAATGAACCTGTCGTAATACAGAACACCTAATAGTAATAATAATAATAATTCTAAGGTGATTGTACGTGTCAAAAAGGCTATAAAACAATATTTAAAAAAAAAATTGTTCTTAGAAAGAATTCTTAGTTTGATTAGTAAAAGTTTATAAATTAATTCTTTAACGATACATTTAATGTTTGTGTTTTTTTTTCTAAAATGGTTTAGTCCTCTCTCTACAAGCAAATGTGGGAATACTTTTTGAAGGATTTATTAGATATACAAGATAAAAAATTATTTTTGTTATTTACTTAAGAAATTTAACGTGAACCAATTGATTATAACAAGCACACGAGAATTTATATGAGCGAGAGCGAAAAAGCCTACCAATTTTGCCAGGAATGATATTTTCACATACATTCCAGTTACATGGGACCAACGGTTTTACTTACTCACCCGAAGGAGGTTGTGCTACATAATGTTATCACCCAAGAAATATTCATCGATCCCGGCTGGGTTTAAACCCATGAACATCGGGTCGTAAGTGATTACTTTACCCCAGGATCACGAAGGTCGACATTATAGTTGTAAAATGTGGCTTATAGCCTCATCCAAATATTATATTCTTTAATTTCAAAAATTCACGTAGACACGGGAATCGAACCCGTGACCTTGGACTTAGTAGGCGAATGCACTTACACTAATAGAGTAAGGATTAGAAAGGTAAGGGATTAGATATTCTGACTAGGTTGTAAAAAACTGGTAATTATAATAATAATAAAAATAATAATAATAGTGTCTTTATTTGGGTGAATTCTAGGCCAACATCTTTTCTTACACTCAAACCACTACTAAATAATGAATAGTTATCTAAAACTCCAGGGTTATTGAACGATTTAATCCACTGGGTGGAGATATGAACCTGATTTTATAAAAAAAAAAGTGAACCACATTAGAATAAAAAGTGTACTGTCATCAACAGCCTCAATTGAATGGCATGTTTGGTTAAACATACTATGTTGTGAGTGGCGAGTGATAAACCGTAACTAATACTTAGCTCTGCGTTTTACTACCCCTTTGAGTTATACGCTTAAGTACTAATTACGCTAATTGGTTCGGAATTTGGAAGGTTGAATTTAGAGTAAGTGAACCCGCATCTGCGTGTAGGGAGAGTAGAAAAACCATTAAGGAAAAACTACCCCCCAGGTTTACCCGAGTGAGATTCAAACCTCTCCCCATCCTCGGCAGTTTAGCTCTACACGAAACTAGCGCGTTAGCTAGCTACACCGCCGAAGTGGGTGAGTGACATAACGAATGTTACAAGGATTGTTATGATGAATTAATAAACAAATAAACTAGAAGCGCTGACACAAAGGAGGTGTCAGCATTCCTTAGCTAGAAAGAATTGGCTGTTGATTGTGGCATAGCCCCGGTGGCCCAGTTAGAATGAAAGAGTTGGGAGCCCCTCGTGGCTGTCTGCAGAATATCGTAAGCTGGGAGGTCATGCTACCTGTCACGGAGGCACGTGGGCTAAGTCGTCGGGTTCACCAAGTACCAGTCGGGGCTGCCACTTGATCCCAGAGAACCAGGTTCAACGACCGTGCAGGGACCGCCTAGCATCCAGACAAGCCATTGGGTAAACCTCATAACACCTCGTTTAATCACTCGCTTCTCTATATTCACTGAGTTCTTCATTTTAGCTTCACTTTTACTAATTCATTAGTAATAGATATAGTAGTATTAATAAACCTTTTAAAAGCCAAGTCTTACGTCAATAACGACCCCACACAATTAATAATATCAACCCCCTTCCATTATCCTCGGCCAAATACATCCTGACAGATCTCCAGGCACACAAATACGGGGGAGGTGACGGCATGAAAATATCTCTGTAATAAAATCATTGAAGTGTAACCACTTATAGTGTTTTCAAACTAGAATCAAACCTCATCCTCTTAGTCAACAGGTCTTCATTCCATTAAAAGGCTGACTAGATAGGCCACGTGATCACAGTTGATGGTAACTCAAAATTTTTCGATGAGCTAGAATTGAGGGAATGGGTTACTCAAATTATAGTGCTTTGGAGAGAAAATACAAATCTTCCTGCCAGGCTATAAATTAATCACTAACAAGTTCTTTGGAAGCATTTACTATAAATAAATTATTATCTAAGAAAGTTAATCAATGGTGTCCATGCACAGATAGTTGAGGGAGTGTTTATATTCGTGAGCGGAAGAGGGATTGTCTTATCAGCAGATAGAAAAGAATCCCGGCATGGAGGGCAGGCTCATTTGATTCGTTTCCTTCTTTCTATTTCGTATATTCTCATCTAAGTGTGGTCGTTCTTAGGTGGTTAAATACGTAAAGTTAAAATTAAACACGCCTCGCAAAATCACCTTAAATTCCCTAAGTAGGCAATTAGGTTAGATTAAAGCCGTAGAACCGAGAGAAGAAAATTTGTATTCTTATAAATTAAAATAAATTCAATAAATGGTACGGCGCACCGCACAGACTTTCTCTCTCTTTCTATAAACTCGTAAGATTTCTGAACGGAATAATGTACATTGTATCATCACCACTCCACATAAGAACACGCATAAAATAATATACAATGATATATAATCAATGAGAAAAGAGGCGCATCTTTGTCCACCTAAGA
>CABFWB010000484.1:82648-143807 GCA_902151455.1 Timema bartmani | reverse complement strand
GACAGACAGACAGACAGACGGAAATTCAAAAACCACTTTTTCGGATTCAGGAAGTCATGAAACGTCAAAATTCATCAAAATCTCGAGTTCGATTTTTTTGACGATCACAATACTTTCTCTACCTGTAAGATAGAGAGAAAGTAAAAAGAGAGCATTGCTGATAAAATGTAGTAACTATATAGATTAAATAAACATATAATATAGTAAAAATAATTTTATTTTAATGCGCGTACTACTGACATAACGGTCTCCATGCTTATTAAGTCTTTAGTTAGCATGATTGAAACACCATCAAATTTAATGTAATCGTTTCTGTAGACTAGAAGCAATCTTCAATTAATAACATCAAAACTCATTTCTTTGTGTCTAGTGTTGCTTTCTCTTTGCCCATAAGCCAAGCTGACAAGACAACGATGATAGTGTGAGTGGAATAAGTGATAAAAGAACCAACATTTATTATTGTGCATCGTTTATTGCTAACATTTACTTAAAGGCGGTGGTAGGCATATGGGAAGGAGGGTTGAACTTAAAAGTACACGTGTCTGCATTATTGAAGCATGGGAAACCATATTGGAAAATCATCCCTCGGTACAGCCAGATTAGATTCAAATCCAGATATGGTGATACAGTCTTATGTGAGGGTGAAGCCTTAGATCATTAAATAAATGTGACCAGCTTCGGTGGATGCAGGGTTTAACGCGCTACACTCGTATTAAACTAGACTGCCGATGATGGGGAGATAAATTTCGAATCTTGTTTGGGCGAAATGAGGGTGGTTTTACCAGAATATATTTCCACTCTCGCTCCACGCAAATTTAGCTCCACGTTTTTGAAATATAACCTTTTTAATCCTTAAAACCATCAGTGTAATTAATAAATAAGTGTATAACCCAAACGGATGGTAAGATGTGGCACTAAAAAAACACTGATGTGTGTAGACGCTATTCTTAAATAAAAGGCACGGTACACTAAACTTAACATAATTTCACACTCCTTTAGCTAAAAATGAAGAAGCTTACTTGAAGTCTAAACATATTTGAAACAAAATCATGTACACTGTTAACTGCTTCAGTGGCCACGTGGTCAAATGTGCTACTCTCGTGTTGGACTAAAATGCCAAAGACGGGGAGATCGTGATTCGATCCTGGTCACGTGCACTGGGAGTGGTTTTACCTAACTGGGTTTACACTCTCCCACTGCGCAAATGTGTGCACATTTCTTCTAAATTAAGACTTCCTAATACCTAGCCCTTTAGTGTAATTAGTATATAGGTGTGTAAATCGAACGGGTGGTAAGACGCACGATAAAAATATATACATATTATATTGTTATAAAAACAAAGCAAAAGTAACAATTTTTTTCATCTAAGACTATTAATGAATCAAAATAAACTGTTGCAGAAATATATTGAGAAAAAAATTATCCCCACCAGCATATAAATCAACTCTCCATTTCCCAAATCTCAATTTAAAAATAAATATATCTATTTTCCAATAGCTCAGAAATTATGCATTTTATAAAAATTTATTTTGGATACATTTTTTATTTTAAATATTACCACAACTTTGCAGTGATAAATTATTTCATATTTCAAAGAGTCAATGAAATATTATCAAAATTGAAAATATCCATTTTAATAAAGTACCTTCTAAGATATTTTCCCAGAAAACAGGCGTACAAAATTTTGCTATTTATATTATTAGTGCGTGTAAAAAATAATAAAAATCATCTTAGCCAATTTCAATAAGTTCTTTTTTTTTCTTTTAACCCCTAATTACACTACCCTTAATTTTAAGGCTATTTATTTAAATCCAGGTGACCTAGTGGTCTAGGGGTAAGGTGTCAGACTTCTGTTCTGAGGGTCCGGGGTTCAATCCAAGGTCACGGCACAGATTTATCTGATTGCCAAACCCTTCCTTCACCTCTGACAAGACGTGTATTAATCCCAGCTTGTGAATGTGGGGAGTGCCAGGCCTCCACCGTGGTTCAGATCCCACGTTAAACTGTAGGTCCTCCATTTCATCTCACAATCATCCTAACATTACACATTAGCGTAAGTGCGTATAGCCCGAACGGGTAATAAGACGCGGTGCTAATAATAATAATAATAATAATAATAATAATAATAATAATAATAATAATAATTTAAATACAAAAACACTTCGGCGCAACCTTGTGGTAAGCCTGGGTACCAAGTAAAATGGTTTAGGATTTGGGCCAAGTCACAGAATTTATCGCAAAAAAAAAACACTTCTCTTGGGCTCATTTAACTGTGACATCCATCCAAATCTCGATCACATCTACTGAAAACAAGGAGATCAGGGTTCGAATACCCGTCGGGTGTATTTTATTAAAAATATCTCCCAATATACCTACACGATAATATTTTGGGTAAATAAAGTTACTATTTATTTACAAACGCATTTTGATGGTAGACTGGTAGGTCTATATAATACGTCATTCTTGCGATAGACTGGTCTGATAATGACGGGGATATTGAGTTTCTTATCTTTGTCGGGTGTAATGAAAGTTTTCTAATTTTCTTTCCCACTCACCCTCCACGCTAATTGGTGTACACTTGCTCTGAACTCAACCTTTCTCATACCTAACAGCGTATTATTAGTATGTATATGCGTATAACCCAAACGGGTATTAATTTTCAATGCCAAATGTAAAAAAAAAATACAGATGTATTTTAGGAATGAAAAATGTTCGTGCCGTAGTGATTCGGTCTATCTTATGTGATCAAAATGTAATAGCTCGTTAATTGTAGCTTTCGTTTTAGATTCGATTACACTATATATCATCAGCTGCTCTTAAGTATTTTTGTTCGTGCTTGGG
This sequence comes from Timema bartmani, assembly GCA_902151455.1. Classification (NCBI taxonomy): domain Eukaryota; kingdom Metazoa; phylum Arthropoda; class Insecta; order Phasmatodea; family Timematidae; genus Timema; species Timema bartmani. The sequence goes on along the minus strand of CABFWB010000484.1, from coordinate 140,966 downwards.
TGTATAAGAGATTAAGGACAAACCTGTGATTTAAAACTGTACGGTAGAAATAATTTGCAGACTCTTATCATGTTTGTAATGTAATGTAAACACACACAAAACAAACGACATACAATTCCGGTTTACTTAGGAACATTAAATTAGAACAATATTGATTAGACAAGCAATTCGACATAAGGAACTATTTAGTTTCCTGGTGATAAGGAGGTTAAGGTTTGAATCCTGGTCACGTGTAATAAGTGTATTCTTTATCTTACAACTGTTGCCAAACTAACAAAATAAAGTAGCAAGACCTTGTCGGTCTGGGGGTAAGGTGTCAGACTTCTATGCTGGGTATCCGGGGTTAAATCCTCGGTCCCGGCACATATTTATCTGATTTGCCAAACCGTTCCTTCATCTCTGACAAGACGTGTATTAATCAAAACTTGTGAATGTGTGGAATGCCAGGCCTCCACCGTGGTTCGGATTCCACGTTAAACTGTACGTACTTTATTTCATCTCACAATCACCCTACTATTACACATTAGCGTAAGTGCGTATACCCCGAATGGGTAGTAGGACGCGATTATGATAGTAATAATACTTATATTAATAATAATAATAAAAATAAAAGTAACAAGGCTGAATATTTTTATTACTGGCACTATACCAACAAAGTGTTCTCACCCGTTCGGATTATATGACTATGTATTTATTACTCTAATATGTTAGGGATTTGGAAGGTTGAATTTAGAGGAAGCGTATCCCCATTTAATTGGAGGGCAGTGGAAAACAATTTAGGAAAATATTACCTTTAGTGTATCCCGACCAGATTCGAATTCATATCTCCCCGTCTTAGGAAGTCTACTCTACCGTGGGAGGGACGCCTAAGACCATGCGGCCACAAATAGTATTATATTGAATTACATTTACAGCAGCATATTGGCAAGTGTGTGAGTGGGAGGAGAAGAATTGTAAGAATGTACTGAAGGAAGAATTATGGACGGAGAGGGGGAAATGGAAGCAATTTAATAAATTAATCCGGTCAAAGTTAATGATGATGATGATGATGATATTAGATAAACATAAAAATATATAACAGAATACTTTTATCCTATTTTAAAAAATAACATAAATTTAGTAAAGTTTTTCTTAACTAAGGTGTGAAATCAAGCTTTGGACTAGAATGTCTTTGACTCACTAGATGATTGTAAATATACAGAAAAACCCTTTTGAACCCCGACCTATAAATCGACAGTAAATCAGAATTACCACACTAACGGCGTTATCTACTCTTTCATAAGTTTATTTGTAGTTTCAATAATATATCCACCCACAGTTTTATAAACATTTCATTTTATGAAGATGTGCCCTTTCAGTGCAGCTAAAGATATCGTCTGTAAAGCCGATGTGATACATTTGAAAAAATTCTGTTTATAGCGTGGATTAGATTCCTGAGCAATGGGCTTAGCTTGTCACTCTAAATCCCTGAACAGTTAACTTTAAAAAAATAGATATATCCCTGTTTGGATATTTCGATTAATCTTCTTTTAAAAATTAATAAATTATTATGGGTTTCTGCTAGTCAAAATTGGCTTTTCGTTTTAATCAGGATTAGTGTACTTGTATTCGAAGTATTAAAATGGAGGTGACATTATGGTTTAATTTCAAATTCAATTTATGAGGTCATTAAAACTTTGGTGATTGAATATTTATCTATCACGTTAGAGTGGCATAGAGAAGGCGGGGAGATTGGTGTTTGAATCTCGATCAGATCTATTGAGTGTGTTTTTTTTATTATAATGGTTTCCCATTGTCCTCACATGCAAATGAGGATAAATTAGCTCTAAAATTTCTATTCCTTCCCTACACCAAAAGGGCTATTATTATATATGCCTACAACCCGATCAGTTAGATAAGACACTATGAATTAATTAACACATAACAATTCTTATCTTTATTTCGTATTCAATTTCCACGAAATAGAATAAAATAAGAACACAAATTTAAATTTTGCTATAAGTAGACACAGGCAAGGTAACAGCCTTTCCTACGTCACTTTGTCGTTAGCTGTACTATAGTGCAATAAATTAAAGTAAGATTAATACCTCGGTTAGGAAAGATAACAGCATACCTTCAAGTGGTACATTATGATCCTAATATTCTAGATATAGTTTATTCTTGTATTTAAAGTTAATATTTCCTATTAAATTTCTCGGTATCTTACAGGTAGAGAAAGTATTGTGATAGTCAAAAAAATCGAACTCGAAATTTTAATGAATCTCGACGTTTCATGACCCCCCGAATCCTAAAAAGTGGTTTTTGAATTTCCGTTCGTCTGTCTGTCTGTCTATACCTTACACTAGAGCCTAAACTGTTTTACCGATCGGGTTAAAACTGAGTATCTAGGGTTTTCATAGGGTTGCCCCCAGGTTTGAAATTGGGTATCTAACCCTAAAACTAAGCGTAGTTTACTGAAGGGCAAAAAGAGAAAAAGTCGATTTTCTCAAAGTAGTCTGTAACGATTTTGATTAAATTTAATTTCTAAACATTTATAGATATTCCAAACAAAATGGCTACTCTCAATATTTTGGCAAAAGGACTTCAAGGGCTCCGATCTGATGCGTAAATTAACATTTCTTATCATATCTCCGAAACTATTTGAAATATGAAATTACTTATTACTACAAATATGTAGATCTATTTATAATACAAATAGTTTATTCGAAGCATATTTTTATAAAACCAATAACTTTAAAGCTATCCACAAATATTTATATTTTTAAACTTTTCGGAAACAATAGGTAAATTATTGTGACCGTCAAGGAAAGAATCGGAAATGTTGATGGATGTCGACATCTCATGATCCCCCGAACCCTTAAAAATGGTATTTGCAATGCCGTCTGTCTGTGTGTATGTTTAAACTTAAAATTAAGAGTGGTATGATAAAGGGCGAAAAGAGAAGAAATTGATTTTCTCAAAATTGGCTTCAACGATTTTGATTAAAATTCGTATCTATGCGTTGATTAAGATTATAAATAAACTGGATGTATTCATTTTACCATGAACATGAATTTTAGGGTACTTTAGAGAAGTTGAAATCTCCGTATCTCCGCAACTATTTGATAAAATAAATAACTTATCATTGCAAATTTGTAGTACTATTAAAAATAAAAACCTTTTATATGAAATATATTTTTATAAAGCCAACAGTTTCTGATTTATTGGCAAATATATTAATACAATTTTGTGAGCTTTAGTTGTAACGAAATACTACTTAAGTTTTAACGCAATAATTCACCAATGCCATAGAGTAATTAAATATAAGTAGGTCTCTCAAAAAGTTTGTTATATTTCCTTAAACCTCTTAGGAGAAATGTTTTTAAAGCAATGCTATATGGGTGACCTGGTGGTCTAGGAGTAAGGTGTTAGACTTCTGTTCTGAGGGTTCGGGGTTCAATCCTCGGTCCCGGCACAGATTTATCTGATTGTCAAACCCTTCCTTCATCTCTGACAAGACGTGTATTAATCACAGCTTGTGAATGTGAGGAATGACAGGCCTCTACCGTGGTTCATATTCCACATTAATCTGTAGGTCCTCCATTTCACCTCACAATCACCCTACCATTACACATTAGCGTGTGTATAACCCGAATGGGTAGTAAGACGTGGTGCTAGTAGTAATAATAATGATCTAACTTCATTTTATACTCAATAGTCAATAATTAAATTTTTATTTGGTCAAAATTTATAAATGAGGTATTTATTATCAATGCTATGACACGAAGATGTGCAACACCTAATAAAATTTCGAAAATTTTAACCGGAAGTCGAAATTTTAATACGAAGTGTTGACCCTTGTGGACCCAAAATTGATATTTTATCGGTCTAAACATACAAATGAGGTCATTAATTCTTTAAAAATAAAATTTAAAACCGCGACTCGAAAAATGTTTTTTCATAAATATAGTGTAATTTATGTTTGGGTTTGCTAGTGTATATTATTTAGTTTCACATATATTACGTACGAGTTTTGAGTAAATATATCAATTTCTTATCAATAGAGCGAGAAAGTCCATGCAGGGTTCCGTACCATTTATTTTTCTTGGTGATCAAGTCAGTGTGGATTCACACATTCGCCTGAAACAAGTGACGAACAGAAACATGGTCACGTGATGAATCTCTAATTCAATCACAAGATTTCCGCCTCAACCTTGTAAGATGTTCTGCCAAAGTACAATTATTAATCTCTACTCTGTCCGTTCTACCTGAGATCTTCCAGACTAGAGATCCAATCAAATCTCAAAACCAAACATATTAAATCAGTGCACATATGCATATGATAGCACATGCGCTGTAGAGCTAACAGCAAGCAGACAGCTTCGTTGGCCGTTGTGAGGAGATTTGAATTGACCCGTTACGTTAAACCGCGTTTATTGATGCATTGGATTGTGCCACTACACAGCGTTATAATTAGAAAATGTCCATCAGGAGAATGATTTAAAATATATGTTTATCAATTAAAAAATAAAATATGTTGATAATCAGCTGTTTTATGTTTGCGTTGAAATGCATTATGGCTCAAAATACAGCGTGTGAATTGCTGTGCCACTCAGAAATATTCTGCTTTCTTCTATTTTAGTCGAAAGGGTGAATCAAGTCTTAGACATAAAATAAGTGAGTATTATCTAATATTACATTCATAAAGAATAACCACGACTCGCGTGTTTTAAAAAGTCACATAATGTATATTTAAAAATTTACAAAAAATATTTTCTAGTTACTCAATATATTACTTTGAATGATACATTCAAATAACTTGAGAGGAACTATTAAGCTATAATTATTTTGAAAGGCTGCCATATCTATTAATAAAATTACCAACCCCTCTCCACAAACATGTGCATATAGAAGCCGGATATTTAAAATTTTGATTTGGGTTTTTATAAATTAAATAAATACTTGTTGATATCCGAAGTATACAAGTCTAGTCAATTTTGGGTGTGCGTGTGGATGTATGTGGGTTTATGGATATTTGATGGATGTTTGTGTGTGTTGATGAGTGAATATGTGTTTGTTTGGGTACGTGTAGGTGGGTTTTTTATGCGAGTGAAAACGTTTGACGATGTGTATAGTTGTATGTGAATGTGTGTGTATAAATATATATCTGTGTGCATGTGTGTATGCGTGTATTTGTGTGTGAATGCGTGTAGTGTTTGAAGCAAATAGAAGTGTTGATATGGGTAAACACGCAATGCATTGAGTGTTCACCCCAGGCAAAAACCCTTACTTCTCTTAGCATTAAAAATTGAAAAATTTTGTACATAAATAACACAACCTCTTTATACCCGTTCTGGTTATACGCCTATGTACTAATTATACTAACGGCTTAGGGGTGAGGATGGATTATTTAAGAGGAAATGCATCCACATTTGCTTGTAAGTAGAGTGGAAAACCATTTAGGAAAACCAACCTCAGTACACCCGACTGGGATCGACCTTCAATCTCCCCGTAATCGGCAGTCTAGAACAACACGAGAGTAGCGCGTTAAACCTCGCGGCCAATGAAGCGGGTTTGTACATAAATAGTTCAATATAATTTAGAAAAATATCCTGGCATAATTTCGTTAGATTTGGTATACGTTTTTGGAAGTTATCATGACAAATACCGACAACTGGACTGACAAATGGTCAAGTTAAAAGAGAGCCTCGCAACTCTTGGTTAGTAGAGCAATATTTATGTAATTCATTTTAAAATAGTTAAAACGAATTTATGAATATTAGACATCAATCCTAGAACTTGGAGTAAGTTACAACCTATTTAAACTCTCCTTAACCTTAATAAATATCCTAATCACAGAACATCGTTGCCAAAGATAAATGTAATATAACATACGCAGATGTGACATAGCTACAGCTTCAATAAGCCCCTCCAGTTCCACATGTGATATGGAAGCGTTCGCCAGAGCAGGGCTCGCAAACCCCATGTGGATCACAGAGCCCATATTATATATTTCATAATATTGGTATAAGGGGTCGAAATGGGTGACTTTAGGGTGAAGCGCTCACTTCAGGTCTAGATGTCCGTGTGTTTACACCCAGCCAGGGTCAACATATTTTCTATAGTGGCAGAAATCCTTAGCTCAACTTCATTTGGACACGCTTCGGTGGCCGCATGGTCTAAGGCAATACTCTCGGAGAAGACTGGATTGCCAATGATCAAGGTTTAGAATCTTAGTTGTGTGTACTGACAAATGTGGTTACACTTCCTTTAAATATAACCTTTTTATTCCCTACTAACATTAGTGTAATTAAAACTTACATAGCCTAGACAAGTAGTTAAATGTGAGATGGTAAAAAAAATAATGCCGGAGTTTTTATATCTGTCTGATGTCTTAATATGAATGTGTATAAAACATTACCAGTTCCTAAAATTTAAATAATGACAGACCTAAGCCGCTGAACATCAGTGAGGTCTAAAGCAATACAAACACAAAATCTTTAACGCGCTTCGGTGGTTAAATGGTCTAAACCATCACTCTCGTATTAGATTGGATTGCCGATGAAAGGGACGTTGATATTTGAATTCTGGTTGGATTAAAATAAATTTCTATCCCAAACGGCTTACAACTTTCTTCCATGCTAATGTGAGTGCTCTTTATTCTAAAACCTTCCTTCCTAATCCTTATTATAGTTTGAACAGGTATGTATTGACTTGCGGGTATAAGAAAACCCCTTCAAATAAACATTTGTTCCACTTTTAATTTTTTACTAAAATGACTGTGGGAAAAATATTGATCTAATCTCACACAAACCATAATTTTGAAATATTATGGGCCTTAGAAATCATAAATAAAAATGGCTGTGAAGTTTTACGTGGGTGTCGAGGTGAGAGGCAAATTATCTAGCGTGTGGTTAATGGCGGTAACTTGTACTAAAGTGAAGACTTCGTGCAGCGAGAAATAAAATTGCCGGCCTAAGAAACTTCTCTCTCCGTTACAATTCCTAAAGTTTTCACCCCCTCTTACCCCCCTCTCAATCTCTTAACTATAACCACTTTCACTTTCATCTACAGTTCCTAAACCTAAACTACAAGTGTCGTAAAATCACCATCGGATAAATACCTGTTACTACTTACAGTTAGGAAGAAGTTATTATTATTTTTTTAAATTTTATTTCCATTTAGTTCATGAGTAAAATTCTGATCCTATAGTCGTGTAAAGGACGTGGCAGTAGACCAAAGTCATTTGGCCTAGAATAATTTCGACTAAAATGGTTTGGTCTACAATAGTTTGGCATATTAGTTTTTGGTAAGAAAATGATTGTCATTTTAGTATAAATGTAAACTGTAACAAGTGAATGATTCTGTGAAGCCAGGCAGAAGGTTATGTTAACATGGATGGATAGAAAGGGGAAATTGACAGAATGGTGAATGCATTTCAGATAGTAGTTTTACATATATGGACTATTGCCAAGAAGGAAGTATCGAAAGAGGCAAAAATGGGAGTTTATAAAAGTGGGTTAACACCAACATTTTTCTATGGATGTAAAGCGTGGGTATGTCAGGAGTAACACAAAAGTAAGATGAATGCGGTTGAAATTATATAATATGTGGAAAGATGCATATGGACAGAGTCAGTAATGCATGGGTGCTGAAGGAGTGCGGTTTGAAAGGGAATACAATAGTTCAATGTGAAAGAAGTGGCTTACATTGGTTTGAACCTGTTGAGAGAATGAGTTTGTATCAAACGATGAATAAAATAGAGCCTAGGTGAAGGTAGAATGTGTGTATAATAAGGTGAGGGCCGTGTAAGGAATGATTAAATGTGGTAGACGAATGTGTGAAAAAGAGAAACATTCAAAGGATAAAGAATAAAATAGCAAGTATTACTTGGTATATGGATGTTGTTTAAGGGAAGGGAATATGCAAGGATAGGCAAGTGTGGAAAAAGTTAGTGAGAATGGATTGAGTACTAACTTTTTTATTTAGCTATATGTATAGTTTCTTGCCAAACTAGTTAGGGAATGGCGTGATTAGGTATGTATGTGTAAGAATCGGGGAATCAGTATTTGTAGTAAGATTACTAAAACCACAAACAAAATGTTTTGAAGCTAAGAGGACTCGCATGTCTTCAAAAAACCTCACCATATGAGGGTAATGCCTTATCTTCCAGATCCACTGTAACTTGAATAAAACCACCTAAATCACACACTTAAGGTAACATTAATTATACCCTCTTCGGTGGCCGCAGGCGTCACCCTCGCATAGAATCTAACTGCCGATGCCAAGGAGATTATGGCTCAAACCTTCCTCTAAATTCAACCTCCCTTATCCTTATCACACTAGTATATGGTGATCAAAAGTCAGATAGCCCTGTTTTTCCAAGGATATTTCTCGCAGAAGAACATGAAAAATGAACATGTTGTTTATATGTATGGCTATACCGTAATGTTGGATTGGTGTTGTGAAGGCCGTGTGACCTTGAGACATATTCTAGGTCTATCCAGTTGAGTTAGAGCATTTGAAAGTGTAAGATGAGTCTTTCATGAGCAGAGCGAGTATCCATTTTTGGAACATTATTTTAAGGCAAATTCTAACATGGAATGCAAACAATAGTTCATGAGTAGTTTTCCAGAAACACGCGTTTCGAATAAATCAACAATATGCCGAATTGATGGCACAAAATAAAAGTTTTTTCTTTTGATTGCGTGACTTTTGGTTCATCCTGTATACTAAGTACATTTGCGTATGAGTCGAATGGGTAGTGAGACGCAATTAAAAACTCTGATAAAAAACAATTGTAGTAATAGGTTATTGAGACAAATATACACATTTGTAGGTACGTGGATTTAGGCAATAGTCTCGTCTTGGGCAGTTTGCTGTTAATGGATGTATCTGGACTCAATCCTTGGCCGTTTATAGTCAAGTTTGTTAATCGTAATGAGTTTCACAAACTCTCTCAACTCTCATCTTTGTACATTTCATATAAATTCTAACTGCGTAATCTCCACGCCATTTGGGTAAATATGTGGCTAGCAAGAATAGGCGGTAAAATATTATGCACAAAATAAAAAAAACTTAGACCGCCAATGCGTCCTGTCCTCTGCCTCCTCTTTCAGCTGCCAGAATTTTCTTCTTTCCCTGAAGTCATCATATATTTGATTTCTCCTTCTTCATAACCTCCTTTTTCCCTCAACCTTTCCTCCAATGGTGTCGTGCAGAAGACAGTTCTGATCCAGTTTTCCTTATACCTAAAAAGCATATCCAAAATTGTTCTCTTCCCACCAACTCTTCTTAAGACTTTATTTGTCATCCTGTCTGTCCCTTAAACCACAACATAGTAATTATATTTTAGAACTCCAAAATTGGCGTATAAAAATGAAAACAATACAATCTGTCTCACACTGTGATCTTTAGTATCCATAAATATATTTATAAATGATCCTAAGATGTTTAAAGGTTTTAGAGATTACCTGCGCATAACGGCAATATTTCAAGTAAAATCAAAAACAAATGTCAACTGAAACATTTTAACGAAGCCATAGCTATTTGTGTTTTTTAAAACAAAAAGTATTTTTGGCTACAATAAATAAAATATGTTTTAAGTAGATATAATTATTTAGTTTAATTTACCTCTAAGTATTCTCAACAAATCTTAAAATTTGTTATGAGAAATGCTAAATTTAATCAGAAAGTTTTTAAATGATGAGGAAAAAATCTTGGTCAAACTAAGCGAAGTGAACGCAACAACAGCTGTTGATATAGTTTTTCTTTCAAATAAACTAAGCTATCTACTTTGATTTATAGTTTACAAAAACGTTTCTGTCATAAAAAACTGAAAAAATACAGACTTTATTTAGTCACGTTTCCTCCCCAACGACCTTGAGAAACGTGAACTTTAGCTCTACTTCAGTTTGCCATGAAGATAAAACAAAGGTTTATTGGGGGTAAGGTAACGCCGTTTATTTTTATATCAATACGTGTATAAACAAATTAAGTAAGGTAGTTTTTATTTTAAAAACCTAACCCTGGAAAGTAGTGATCCATAAAAAATCTGCCCGCTATGTGGTTTCCATCGAAGTAATAAAAATGGAGCAAGGGAAGGAGTACAAAAATAAATTTTGAATCACTCATAAACAGATGCTATGTCATTTTATGAGTACAGAAGATATAGGCTAGTAGAGCTTTTCATGTCCTTGTCATTAAAATTTATTTTGATTTTCTATGTCCATTATTTAAAATCTCATTGATCACTATTCTCATCGTCAATAAATTATATTCATTTTAAATGACAGTAAAATTTATCTTAAATTTGTATATTTGGTTTAAATATTAAATATAATGAGTTAATTCAAAAGTTTTCAAAGTCTTATTCTAGAAGGTGTTTTTAGTGATTCGCCATTATTATTATTATTATTATTATTATTATTATTATTATTATTATTATTATTAGGTGTTCTGTCTTACGACAGATCAGTTCCTTTTGTCAGTGAATTTAAGACTATTATTGCACCCTCTGCCTTTTCCCTTGGCTTACAGAAATTTCCTCTTTACTTTAAATCATCTAATAATTATCTTCCTTCCTTTTATCTAAGCTCATATTTCCATCACCATTCCTTCTATGACTTCGTGCTAAAGACAGTTCCTCCTAAGGATGTGTAACATCCAGTTTGATTTGTACCAAATAATAACATCTAAACTGGTTCTCTTTCTTCTCACCCACTCTTCTTAGGACATCATTTGTCATCTTGTCTGTCAACCTGATCTTCTCAAGTCTTCTCCAGCACCACATTTCAAAGATCTCATAGTATTTTTTCTTCCATCTTCCTAGGAGTTCATGTTTCTGCTCCATAAAGTGCGATGCTCCAAATGTAGCATTTCATCAGTTTATTCTTCAGTTCCAAACTCAACTCTCTGGTCAGCAGTAACATCTTCTGGTTTAACGCTTATTTGACCATGACGATACTCGACCTAATTTCCTTAGCGCAGTAGGCGTCTTTTGTCAGATAAGTTCCCAGTTTCTTGAACTGCTCTATGTCTTCCAACTCCTGGTTTATGGGTAGAGAAAGTATTGTGACCGTAAAATAAATCGAGCTCGTGATTTTGATGAATATAGACGTTTCATGACCCCCCCGAACTCGAAAAATTTGTTTTTGAATTTTTGTCCGTCTGTCTGGCTGTATGTCTGTCTGTACCTCGGACTAAAGCCTAAAATATTTTACCAATCAGGCTAAAGCTTGGTATCTAGGGTTTTCATAGGGTTAACTTGAAGATTTTTTTGAATTTGATATCTAACCCTAAAATTAAGGGTGGTTTTACTAAAGGGTTATAAGAGAGAAATTCGATTTTATAAAAGTCAGCTCTAATGATTTGATCAAAGCTTATAAAGGAAAATTTAATCAAATGTTATAAAAAAATGTCAACTCTCAATTTTTAGTCAAAATGGCTTTGAGAGTACTGGACAAATGCGTACATTCTTATTTTTTTAATCATATCTCCGTAATTATTTGAGATATGAAAGTAGTTGTTTCAAATATGAAGGTCTATTTATAATAGAAATATTATATTAAAAATATATCTTTATAAAAAAATATATTTCAAGCATACGAATAAAATATATATGTATATATTGTAACTTTTCGAAAAAGAAAGGTAAAGTATTGTGACCGTAAAAAAATTCTAACCCGAGAGGTTGATGGATATTGACGTTTCATGACCCCCCACAAACATAAAAAGTGGTTTTTGAAATGCCGTCTATCTGTCTGTCTGTTTAACCCTAAAATTAAGACTAGTTTAATAAAGTACGAAAAGAGAACAAATTATTTTCCTCAAAATCGGCTTTAACAATTTTGATAAAAATTCGTATCTAGGTGTTGATTAAGAATAAAAACATAATGGCTATTTTCATTTTTCTATGAAAATGACTTTTAGGGTACTTTACAGAAGCCAATATTTCCTTATCTCCACAACTATTTATGATACTAAATAGCCTATCTTTGCAAAATTGTAGTACTATTATAAATAAAAAACTTTTATTTGGAATATATCTTTATAAAACCAATAGTTTGGGTTATATTGGCAAATATATTGATTTATGTTTGTGAGCTCTAGTTGTACATAGATACTACTTAAGTTTTAACGTTAAAATTCTTTAATTACATGGAGTAATTAAATAAGTTTATCAAATGTTTGTTATTTTTCGTTTAAAATCTTAGGGTAAATGTTTATATAGCTATGATATATCTCTATCATTTTAGACTCGATAGTCAGTATTTACCTTTTTTATTGGTCTAAATTTATAAATGAGGAATTTAATAAAAATGCGATAACCATTAAATGTGCAACCCTAGGTAAAATGTCGAAAATTTAAACTGGAATTTGAAATTTTAAAATGAAATATTGACCCATGTGCACCCAATATTGATCTTTGTTTCTGGTCCAAATATACTAGTGAGGACTTTAATTCCTTAAAAGGACCATCATAACATCAACATATGGGAGTCAAATTATTTAACGTAAAAATAACGCAATTTTATTTCAGGTTTGCTGGTGTATATTATTTCGCTTCACATATATTACGAGTTTTGAGTAAATATATCAATTTTTAAACAATGGAATGAGGAAGTCCTTGTGGAGTTCTTTAACATTAATTTTAATTTGTAGGTATTTAAATTTTTCCCATCTGATGAGTCGTTCCTATTATGTGTGTACGATTGGACATTTATCACTTCGATTAAAGTTTGAATAGAGTTTTAACCATAACATTAATTTCTCATTTGAATTGTATTACAATCTATATAATTGACAGGTTTTTCACTAACCACTTTTTAAAATCTAGTTTAATTTTGTTAGTATGTACTTAATTAAGTTTTCACATGGCTTTTAGTAACCTTGTTCTGTGAATCGAATTTGTCACCACCACAACTCAAAACCCCTTTCACTATCAGTTAAAATGTAACTTAAATATAAGCAAATACAATATCAACCACTAAATATAATGTTTATTTTTATAATATTCGCCTGTGAAGGTAATTTTGGAAAATTAATCCAATGTATCCCCCATTATTGACCTAGCTAGGCCTATGACAAATAGATGTGGCATGTCCAAACATTCCAGACAGAGGTCTGAATAAATTCTTGGGAAATTAGGCTGGGGATGTACTGGTTTTATAGAAGTATTTTTTTAAATAACATATTTTTAATTTTTACTGTAGCACAATACAATATTACAATGATTATATTTAGTATCACAAATATTTACTAAGATATAATGAAAATATTATATTTTTCGCTTTGTTTTAAAATATCCTTAAAGTCATTTTATTTAAAAATGAGGATAACCATTTTATTTTTATTGTTAAAAAATGCCAAAATACAAAGTTTAATTAAGCCTGTAGAGCTGATTTTTATGAAATTTTTAAAAATCTTTTTTCTCTTAGCTTTATGCTAGGATAAAATTGATTTTTTTATTTTTACTCTGAATTTTAGGGTTTGATATCTAAATCCAAACACATCCTCTGAGTAACCTTACTAAAACGCTAAAGCGAGTAAGTTTTAGCCCAATAATTATTATTGTTTCATCTGTTGACCAATATACACACACAAACACAGCGATGAACACTAATTAATAAACAACTAATGCGGGTGCACACAAATCGCGGAACAACTCATCCAAGCTCTGTAATACTCTTACACTAACTGCGGAGTAAAAATTAAATTAATAATGACTTTGTTAAAAATGGAACATTGAGGTTAGGTTACATTAGGCCAGGTCAAGTTAGGTTAGGTTAGGTTAGGCTAGGTTAGGTTAGGCTAGGTTAGGTTAGGTTGGTGGTTAGGAGTTGAATGGTATTGCAGATTGTTCCGCAATTAGTATGGACCAGCTGACAGTTATACTTTATTCCGCAATTCTAGTGGGCCCTAATTTAATGTCTTCTGACAGGTATACCTTATTCCTTAATTTGAGTGTGCCCAAACACAGAGTCACAAACTGAAATACAGCATCATATAAATAAGTTATTCAGGTTCAGGGATAGTGAAACATTAACTTATTTTGATTAAATTCTTGATATTGATATTTTTATACAATCACAGTAGTGCTCTCGTCAAGAGTTTAAAAGAAAGTAAATATATTTTCACAAAATAATAAAAATAATATTGTTCTATACGACCATCAGTTGGAATCTAAACAAAATATTAATAACAACATTTCTGGAATAAACATAGGAAGCAAGGAATTTTTTCTGATAACTTTTCGCTTATTTATAAAAGTTTCTCATCAAATTAAATAATTAATTTTATCCTCATGACAGTTGAAAGTAAAAATTGTTTTCAAAAGTTACAGAAGCAGTATTTTATTTATTTTTCCATGAGATTTATTTGAAATAAAATTTCAAAAAGTACTCGCCTTTGGCCAACTTTTCTTCCATTCCGATTCAAGTTAATTGTGGCGCTAGGGAAACGCCTGCCTACCTTAATGGAAATATCCTCACCAAACAGTTTTTAATATAAATATTAGTTACTAAGCTTAAAAAAATACTAAATTACCAATAGAGTTTCTGATATGTTTCTGTAAAAAAAAAGCCTTAATTTGTTTAAATAATTCTCTAGTTTTATATTTATATTTTCAAAACTTTACCTTAGGGAGGTTATATACCTGTAAAGTAATGTCAGAACCGGACATAACATACCAATGTTTATTTATTATACGTTTTATTATGTTAGTTATTAAAAATAAGCATAAAATATTAATTACTTCTAAACTAGTCTTACATTTTAACAACATTATTTTGAAAGTGTGATTTAGGTATTTTGTAAAAAAATTGTTTAATCGTCTATATATTAGGTTGTTTTGTTTACTAACGTAACTAGGAAGGGGGTTCGAGAAAAGGCCAGTGTTTTTGAAGTTTTTTTTGACAAAACATTTTTTTGTCCAAAATGAATAAAATATTGTGTAATACAAACATATAGAATTTTCTTCACGTGTTGATATCAACAGTTGTCTGTCATGAGCATGGTGGCATTATAATTTTACAACCTTTTTAAATGAAGAGAAAGTTATCATTAAATTACAGGTATTCAAGATATTTTGAGATCACCATGTGAAGAAAATTTAATTCTATATTTGCACTGAAGAACTTTTTATTTATTTTGGCCAGAAAATTTTTGTAATAAAACCTGCAAAAATACTAGCTTTTCTCCTATCCCTTTCCATTCCACCTTAAGGATGTAGATTAAAAAAGTTCCATAGAACCATAAGCAATTTAATTTTGAAATGCATGTCGTTTCTGTACAGGTTATAATATTAGGGTGAGTGTGTAAATTCGTCATTAGATGATGGGGAGTGTAATAAGGATTTAAGTTATAGGATTATATTTCCTGTTAATTTCTCCTTTACTTTTTCGTATATTGTTTCTAAGTGTGAAAGTTCCTTACTGCGTCAAGTTACTGTGTAACACGTTTTGAAAATAGCCTCGAATTTACAAAGAATAGACAAACTTGAATTAACCACTTATTGGAGCATTTATACTCGTAGACGTCAGGAAATCGTGTGTTAATAATATCAACAAAACACTGGAGAGATAATCCACAGTAAGGATACATAGGGGAAATAAAATAAATAATGTAGTGAAAAAATGATCGGTCACAATAATCAGTTTTTATAAAGACATACTTATTTATCGTGCAGTTTAAAAACGTAGAGGATTAGGTTAATAAAAAATCATAATATCATTTTCTTACTTAAATTATATATGTATTTATAGCTATTAAAATACGCGAAGCTAAATACTATACATTTTAATAGACATTTTTATAGAAATATTATAGTAAAAGAGAACATTGCATTTCACCAACAAGAGTACATGAAATAATCAACACTGTTACAGAAGCAAGCTAATTATTTTGTGCCTTTTAAATTCCTCGGTTTCCAAAGGTAGATTTAAAAAAAACGGATCAACGCGTTAATCGCAAGGAAGTAAAAATAAACTATACATATCTCTAAAACGCACATTAATAGGCATGAACGTTCAGTTTTATTTTATTTTCAGTTGGAGTTTGGGGTTCATATTCTGAGTTGGTTTACTGAGGATTTTTTCTTAAATGATTTACCACTATACCTACACTCGAATATGGGTACATTAACTATATTTCCTACCTTTCTCAGCCCTTTCCAATTACCGTTCTAATTTAATATAATGGGATTTTACAAAATTTCTGATATCACAGACGCATAATATGGCAAAAGTGTATATCTATTTAAAAATTACTTAACGGTATTCAATTGTAATTTATAAAACGCATAAAAAAGAGCAGTATACGGATAAAGATCTCTTTGAAATAATTAGTATTAAAGCAGATACAATAAACAAATATAAATAATTAAAAGCATTTGAAAAAATAAGTTTATATTTGATATAAAGGAGTAAATGAGGGAGTACGTGTAAGAAATAAAGATATTAATCAAAAAGCAAGATAAAAAGGTAGCCCAAGTATATCAAAGATGAAAGAAGAATCGATACATTGTTCATAGATTGTTTTTTTGTGGATGTGTAGCTTTTGTTTGTATAGAAAGAGAGAAGTAGTCTGTGATAAAAAAAAAAGGTGTGAGGTATACCTTAGGGGTGGAAGCCCTTTTAACAAGATGACAAGTTTCAGTACTCGCTAGGGTTCCCCCTGGAGATTTATACTTCATGGACAGAAAAAGACAGAGTTTTGTTACGATCGATAATCCAATATGTTGACCTTACTTACATTTGGCCCGATCGTCAAGATCAACACAGAGAATGTGATGTTACATGTGTGTTTTTTTTGTTGTTGTAAGTATGGGTTTGGATACAACAGATTCCACTTTAGGATCCACCCCATACCCTTAAATTTACGACAGCTCTATCTTTTATACACTTTCTACATGTCATAAACACTTTCTATAATTCGACCAGTCTAATTGATATGGCTACTCCCATTTCTTATGACCACACTATATGATGTAAACTTTTATTTTTTTAATTTATCATTCCACACGCTATATTCACTCCCCCATCTTAAGTCTGTTCTACGTGTTATAAATAATCACCCTTCTTACGACTGCTCTATGTGTTATGAATACTCCCCATGTTAAAGGGTTACTCTATATGTTAAAAATACTCACTTTATTTGAAACTGCTCTATTTTAGGGTGGAGATTATTTTTAACTGTGGGAATATGATCTTCTTACCCTCTCGTATTGTTCCTCATGTATGAAAAAAGAAATTTAGGAAAAATATGAGCACAATTGAACAATATTTAGGTCTAGCTCAATGATGGTGACATTTCTAATGTACACTCCGTCGGTTTTGAAAGGTAGCAACTTATTTGCTCAGCCCGCGTGGTATGCAATACCTCCCCACATGACTGCAAAATAGTTTGCAAGGCTACGCCCAAGGCCGGAGTTAGAGAAAGCTTTATGTCCTTAAATTATTTCTTGACTGTTGGAAAGGAGTGTTAGGGGAGGGTTTATGTCTTTTTTCGATGTCCAAATAGTTTGATCTACTAAATTAATTTTACTTTTTTTCTATTCCTAATAGAATCAATTATTCGTTACACACTCAGGTAATAAATTATGTTTTGTCTCATTAATATGTGGGCTTTTATTTATTTTTTTAGCTGTTAAAGATTTAACAACGCCACACGTTATTTTGGCAGCAGTGCTACACACATTTATTGGTTTTACATAATAACATAAAGCAGGTCTCCCCTTTTCAGAATCTTTATTACTGTGAATAGCTAATTATGAATTTATTAATGATTGATTATTATATTCCATACATGTAGTGCAAATAACAAATTAAATCTAAAAGATTTTTACTTATTTTTAAGACGCCGAGTTAAAAAAACTTATATAATTTAAGGGTCCCAATCCTGATTTAAAATATTTTATATTATTTCCGGCTGGACAAAAAAAAATATATTTGATAAAATTTTATCCATTGGACATATTTTAGCTATACGCTGGGCACGGGAGGATTCCTGGATAGCTCAGTGGTTAGATCATTGGCGTACTAAGCCAAAGCTCCCCTGTTCGTATTCCCGTGTCCAGGTGTCATTTTTCAATTTTCAGAATATAAAATCTAGATGGAGTAATCCTCACTAAAAGCATAAATAAAGGCTTTGGCTTTTTGATTCTTAAATATACAATCCCTTACAATTATAATAATTGTAAAAGTGGCAGCAATAAGCCAAATACCGAGTCGAAGGTGGCTGCGTTATCTGATAGATCGTGATCTTAATAAAATTACACATTTGTAGACGAAGATTTCCGCACGCCCATTACAGACTTTACCTTAAAATATGAGTGAAGAATAATCCTGAGCACGGGACGATTTCTGGATAGTTCAGAGGTTAGAGCATTGGCGTACTAGGCCAAAGGTCCCGGGTTCGATTCCCATGTCCAGGTGTCATTTTTCAATTTTCAAATTACTAAGTTTGTTGTCGACCTTTCTTAGCGGTCGTTGTTCATAAAATCCAGTGCAAGCTTTTCTTAATGCTATGATTAATATTGATTTCTTCTAGTACACTTTTAAGGATAAGTTTCTACATTAAGTCCTCATGAGGTAAAATTATGAAATTGGTAGTATATAGGAAGGATCTCGTATAAGTATAGATGAATGTTAGAGGGGTATGGTAAGATAAAATAAAAGCTAGTAAAAACCCTTGAAGACATGACGGTCCAAATATTTATTGAAGGACTTACTTGAATAAAATATTTTACTATTTTATTATTATAAATGCAATATTTTGTTATTGTGACTTTTTTTTAATGTATTGGTATAGTTATTGCCAGTGAGCTATATCTTCTATCACACTTATTAACAAATTATAAACCTATGCACATTATAAACAATTAATCATATTGGACTATAATCAAACCAAAAACCCGTGAATATCTTATTTAAATGTATTAATGTTTTGTTTGAATGACATATCTAAGTTTTTCCAACAGGGTTTGGTACCTGCTTAGACAATACATATTTATGTTAAATATGTTAATAAGGGAGGAATGAGGAAGGTATACTGAGAGGAAATGCACCAGTATCTGCTTGGAGAGAGGAGGGCGTAGTAATTTAGCAAAATACCACACTCAATGCAATAGTCTGGAATTTAACCCAAACATACTTGTTACAATTAAATCAGAATAAATAACGTGCAGATTTGTACTGAATGGCACCTTATACAGGTGTTATTCCTGTTTGGTTTTTCTATAATTAAGTTAAATATAAAAATTTTCATGTTTATAACGTTCATTTCATATTTGAATACTACTAATTATTCTCGATATAGAAACTTTTTATTTAAGCCTTTATGTTCACAAAAAATTATTTTTAATTTTGGAAATGGAGATTATTTTTAGTAGGAAACATTAAATACTTTCAAATATATAAATTATACCTTCATTTAGTAGAACTACGAAACAACAATATAAGAAAATTACAGCTTTATACAGGGATAAAATTATTTTCTATATTTAAAAAATAGTAACAATTGATTTGAGACAATATTAAAAAACAAAAACACAAAAAAAATTCATCTTCCGGTAATGATAAATACAAATAATGTCATTTAGGAAATTGAAATGTCAACTTTACATTCGTTGCACTCGCAATATTTTAAGTTTATTGGACTAGAAAATACAACCCTTCAACGCAATTGAAAATGAAAATGAAAATATTTCAAATGTAACGTTAATTGAAAAGGACAAAAAAAAATTTTTTTTTACGGTTATATAGGTTAGGCTTTCAAACATTCCCTTTTACTACACATAATAAAATAATAATATGAAGTGGAACCAAAACAGGTTTATTTATTTCATAAGCTAAAACTAAAAAGTATAAAATTATTAGAATATATTTAATAAGTATTTATTAAATGAAATAAATACATATTTCTATTGATAAAGAGCTAGAAAAGGCACGACTAAGGTGGTATTGCAATGTGAGAAGAATGGAGAGGAAAAGGATGTCCAGGAGGATGTTGGATATGGAGGTGGTGGTAGGAGGCGAGAGGAGAATCAAGGGAAACAGGGCTGAAGGGAGTAAGGAGGAGTGTGGAGGAAAGAGGAGAGGACTGGGCTAAGGTGGAGGGAGGTGGTGAAAGGAAAGAAGGCGGTGGAGAGGCTTGTGTTCCAAACAGACTCACCCAGTGGCTGGAAGCTGTTCATAATTATGATGATGATGATGATGATGATGATGAATTAATAGGTTTTTCAGTTCAATAAGATATTTATTAAGTCGTGTAGGTGTGATTTAATGTATATGCTATTAAATATGAGTATTTATATTCATATTCAATTTTTATTTCATATGTCGATAAAGAAAATGATGTCTCAATTAAAAACTAGATAATACTTTATATTTTAGATTCAAGCATATATTGCAAATTAATTTTAAGTTATTGTAATAACAAATAAATTTTGGAAGCCCGCTTGTGTTGGAAATACAATATTATGAAACTTCAACATTTAAAATAACACAAGTGTTTATGCAAATCATTGGACGCTTATTTTAAAACATGTTATATTGATTAATTTTTAACATTTTTTAATCGACTTTAACATAAAGAAACTTAATATTTTATTTTAAATATTTCTATTAATATGGTTTTGATGTTCAATCTTTAAACAAATAAAGATACCATATTCATATGAGAGACAAACAAACAATATTTTGAAAAGTATGTATAAAACTTCACACCTAACTTAAGCTTCCATATATTTATAAATCAAATATACATTATTCCCCCACCCCGCAGGACATCAAACCAGACAATTTAGAGCTGATGTAAGCCCTTATAATCACAAAGACAATGAAAATATCCAATATTCAACATACTGAGCCGGTTACAATACGTAGGTTAAATAATAATTCATGTCATCAATAAGCACACTTAGCATTAAAGGCTACGGAAGATGTAGACATATAAATCATAACGAGCTCAAGAGAAACAAAAAGAGGTAAGTTGTCAAAATCTACCACTTCACTCGTATTAACCACTTCGCAAGAGATTTTAAAGTGCCATTCAAATTTCTTGTTGCGTTAATTTATTCGAGTGTCGCCCTCTCATCAATATGATATCACTTCTGTAAGAGAACCAGGCCGACCTCGTTACAATGAGGTAGTTTACATAAGTTTACTAGTGATGAGGAATAAATTGACATAAAAATATTCTTCCATAGAGGGTGCCTATTGAGTTAACAAAAACAAGAAGTTACTAACTAGCTGTACTAAATATGTTGACTAACTTTTTGGATCATAATGTTCTCGGGTTTAGGCCCAGTTGTGGACCGATGTATTTTTCTTGCGCTATATGTATCCGTAGCACAACTTCCTTCAGATGGGGAAGTAAAGCCTTCGTTCCCATGTTAAAGAAACCTGGAGGGTATGTGAGAATACCTTTCACGGCCAAATTGGTAAGCGCTTTCAAAATCGCTCAAAAAAAATCTCTTTTTCCGATTTAATCAATCTGTTCAGAAAGATTATGTTAAATATATAATATAAATAAATAATAAAAAAAATTGTTGGAAGCAAACCTAAGAGGAATATGAATCCATCTTTATCCAGTATGAGTTTTTGGGCTCTCCTCTTGTTTTTAATCAATTTAAACATTTTTGTCCATAGAGGACAACATATTATTTACCCTTTATTATTTTGGAAGGAAGTGTATTCTTGAAGAAGAAAAAAATGTAAAAAACTTTTAAGGCTAAAAAGTTTTATAATTTTTTGGTTAAACTTTGAATCTAAATTGCGTACATGGGAATTATGAATGACCTACGTTAACAAAGTGTATTTGATAACTTTGTACACATTTAATCACGTAGACATTGAATTCTTACATAAACTTCTAGAACTTCACTTCCGCGAAAAAGGAAAAGAGTTGCGATTCCAGGAGAAAAACTTTCGTGAGTAGATACTCCCAAGACTGCAGTGATTTTATGTCAGATATTTACTTAATATTTTTTATATTAATAGAAAAATTTACCCAATTAGGTTTCCCACTCAAGCAAATGCAGGCACATTTAGTTTAAATATTATCTTCCTTAAACACGCTCCACTTTAAAAACACAGATATGCCTGGCAGTAATAAACTGAAAGGGTTCTAAATCAGCAACTAACTTAAAGCTATTTTCAACGGTGATCGTGTAGTCTGATACATTATAGCTTATTTATTTTGTCACCGTTAAAGGAAAGGTTGAGGTTT
The DNA here is from genome assembly GCA_902151455.1 of Timema bartmani. Lineage (NCBI taxonomy): Eukaryota > Metazoa > Arthropoda > Insecta > Phasmatodea > Timematidae > Timema > Timema bartmani. The sequence continues at coordinate 118,757 of CABFWB010000484.1, read as the reverse complement.
GAATCCTGGCCAGATGCATTTGATAGGGAGGGGTTGGGTTGAGTGATAGTTTGGAAAGATCCAAAGTGACAAACTAGATATAGACAACTTCCCTTAAAAAAACTCAGGCAGGACATCAACCAAATATATAAGCTTATGACAAGCCAACTTACATCGAACCTTGTGTTATAAGATTTGTTACCAATGGTTAGTGTCTCTTAAATTAATTTTTTACTACCCTTGTGATAAACATATTAATACAAATATCTAACTTAAAGATTGTAACAACAGTTGTTTAAGAAATACTCTCCATGAAGACCGCTTAACGGACCACCAACACTCTTGGAACAATGCAAAAAAATCTGCGTTATTTAGTAAGTTGTTTGTTAATTCTAAATAATTCTATAGAAAAAATAGAGATGGCAGATATAAATAACCCCTTGTAATACCAAATCATGCGTTATTCACAGTTTTCTTTTTCTCCTTTCGCAACTATTATGAGACCTTGAAATAAATAAATAAATAAATGCTATTAGCCTTTCCTACCATCCCCTTAGTCCCATCATGAAACTTGTTTCATTTATTGGTGAAATCTAGAACTAACTTTAAAATTTTAACCAACTGCTTAAACTTTTATGGATCTAATTGTTCACATGTTTTTTTTTAAGAATATACATTCAGTTATAAATATTCATTCTAAATTGTTTCTTGAAAAACGTTGAACCATCCATCCATTTTATTATTATTATTTTTGTTTTCCTCACCTCGCCTTTTTCAAAGTCTTTTGCAAAGTCCTTTTGCTGAGGTCATACATCCCCTTGAGAAAGGATTTGCCACATATATCAGTCTGTCTTCGATCTAAAACTTGGATAGAAGTGTTGAAGAAAGCAAGTTGATGGAAAGAAAAGCCCATAGGACGGGTTCAGGGTAGTTTTAGTGTGATTGGAAACTCATTGATCGCTCAACCCTAAAAAGGCTCCTTTCAAATGGAAGGAAATAATATGATAGACAGTTTGGTGGCATTCCCGAAGTCTATAGATACCTGAGTGTCTGTAACAAACTGATAATTTACTTGAATATACCCTTGAGTGAAATTTTTTCATTGTTATTTTGAATTTAATTATTTCATTTATATAAGGTAATTAACGTGCAACCTCTAAAACGACTGATTATATCAGCACACGAATTTAGATAAACTTAATTTTAACTCATCACTGTAATATGGTATACCCACTTTTAACTAATGATACATTTTTCGGATTGTATATAATCGAACCCAGGACTCCTGGCTCAGTGTACAGACATGCTACCATCTAATCTAAGGGATTGGACTAGTTTTTTGATGAAACCGTCCTTATAATAGGGGTAAAAACTAGTTCAGTGCTGAAGATTGGATCTGCCTTACTTGTAAGGTTCCCATATTAAAAATATTAATAGCTTAAAATAAGATTTAAAACTAACTATCATTAGTTAAACTTAACACAGTATCTATTTTAAACATACACGATTAGCTTTTATCCATAAAAACTTTGTGCATGATATTAGGAATAATAGTTTTAGCAAAATAATACAAAATGTTTAGTACTAGTTATATGGGCATCTTTAAAATTTGAATCCTGTATTTAAACTTAAAAAAAAAATTATATAACATAAACCTACTTTAGGCCTCCCTCAATACGATTGAGGATTTAGAAGGCTTATGGACTATAATTTGAAAACCCTTAATTTGAATTATAATAAATTAAATTTTTTCTTAAACTCCTGTTTCTATTTTCATTTTCGGGGTGAACCCTTCTTCCCGTTCAAATTTAATACAAAGATATAATATACACAGTAATTTAAAATAACGTTTATTTCATCCTTTAAACCAGCTGACAATATTATGGGTCTAATAACATTATTTCCAGAACTTTGTTTTTTCATACACCTTTTATTAGCCACGTATTACTTACATAAGTGGGAACCGCTTCGGTGTTTGAATAGTATAAGACGCCACTCTCGGGATTGACGTGACTGCTGATAACAGGGAGATCGGGGTTTGAGTCCTGGTCGGGTGTACTATTGATGTGTTATCTAAATGTGTTTTTTTTCCAATTTCCCTCCCTCCAAATTTGGGTATTGTCCAGCATCACTTATTTCATCTTCCTCATCCCTAAACTATTAGTTTAATTAGTACATAATCGGTTACATGTGGGGCATGTTACAAAAGAAAAACAGGAAATATAATACTTAATCAATTAATCAAAAAGAGACTGTGACCGTGTTTCCCCCCCACTTACACGTTCACGTTCTAATGACGAACGTAATGGAGATCACCATCTTGTATAATGCCAGAATACGTTACAGGCTCCATGCAATGAAACCTCGAGATCCACGTGGAAAAGGTAGAAATTTCAATGGTTTTCCACTACTAGAACCTTCTGTTCCAGTGCTATGTGTTCCATCATGTCAACTAATGCGCCGTGTTCCCTTTCCTTCATCTCTCTCCGCCTACCTTTGCCTTTTATTCCTCTCTTCCTACCTTTACATTCCCCTTAGTCCGTCTCTGAGATCACGTGATGATATTCTAGGACTATAAATTGATATGTTTGGTCTCTATTGTTACTCATTATACCACCAGCTTCAGCGTGGTAAGCAGCGCTATCTACGGCATACTGCTTATAAAGACATTCAAAATTCTCTTCTAACTCAAATATTTGTCTAATATTTTCTAAATTTTCTTTTCAACTCAATTACTTGGAATATTAATTCAACTTTAGATGGTAACTTAAAAGATTTACTCACGTCATGTTGTTTGTTTTTGAGGCCCCTTTAACAACTTAAAGTTGTTTTGTTCGTCCACATGATGGCGTTGTTTATTGGCAGTGTAAAGTAACTTTTTCTCAAAGACAGTGGTCTAATAATCATGTAGGCCACTTAGAAGGCATGATCAAGTATTTATTTGTAAATTACTTTGTCGAAAGGTCACCAGATGGCATGATAATTATTCTAAAGTGAGACACGTTGTATCTAGGTCACTAGATGTTTAGTTAATTATTCAATTTTAGGTTAACCTATCTCTAGGCCTCTTGATAGCATGGTCTAATGTTTATCTCTACATTACTTAGTCTCTTGGCTAATAGGTCGCATTGCCAGATATTTGTTGTAAATGTAATGTTAAAATATTAAGTATTGAATAAAAGTTTGCTGTGATCTTCTGCTAGGGAAATTTTTCGCATACTCTTTAAGTAATTAATATTGCTACAATAATTAGTTGATCTCTGGGTCTCCTAGCCCCTGAGTCTGTTTGCCCCTTATCGAAGTACTTTTAAATGTCATCTGTGACTCAACACAGCAAATGTTTGAGTAAATATTTGATCCCGAACTGTAGACAATATATTACTTTTGGCTATATTCCATGCCCCCCCCCCTCCAAGCCTCTATACTCTCTGATATTTGTATTTCTGTATTTATAATTGATCATGTTTCATATTTAATAAATATAAAATGTTTTACCCATTTCCTTTTTATTTTATTTTGGGGATATTTTATGGCTGGGGGCTACAATTTGAGTAGCTCAAACGGGTTGTAAGACTCAGCGGCAATAAAAAATACTTTAATATGGCAGAAACGAAGAACATAGGTCTTAGAGGAAATTTACTGACATTTTACTAGATTTAAGGTGGATAACTATTTAGGTATGACTATCCTCAATATACTGTGCTGAAATTCACACCTCTACCTCCTCATTACCAGCTAATCATACCAGATAAGGCTGACGTATTAGCCCACTTGAACATAGCTTTGAGAAGTACCTTCTTAAAATAATCTTACTTTAAATATTGTAAAAAATCGATTTCTTGGAATTATTTCCCAAGTTTCAATTTATCTATTAATTTTATAACTATTAAAAATATTTAAAACGTTTCTTAATTTCCTTTGCATGAACTTTAATAGCAACTTTAATATTCTAAAGCAAATATAAATGATCTTGTTGACACATGTTTGAATATGTTTAGTTTCCAGGTCACGGCGCTAACTCATAAAGCAACACATTGGCCGGAAGGGCTGGGAGTGGCACTGTTGCGCCATTTGACGGCAGTTTCACGAAACCAGGAAAGCTGCGATGAATGTAAACATTTAAAAAAAATTACATGCATGTACCACCCACGAGGTTAATTAGTGTCTATGGTCTTGAATAAACAATTGGGTTAGTTTTTATTTCTGTGTTTTTTTGCGAAGAAAATACACATCTATAGAAATTTTGATCAAATTAAATGTTATTTTGATTTAGTTTTCTAGATTTTAATAGTGAAAATTATTGACCTATAGATTGTGCCGAGAATTGCATGTGCTTCTGAGCATTAAAAAGAGGGTCTAGCATATTTTGTCCATCCACCTGTCTATCTGAATTCTTTTCCCTGGGGCTATATCCAAGACAGTTAAATACATCCATTACTGTTTCCAACCTGTGACACTGGGTCAATTTTTAATTCAAGCCATATATTTTCCACTGCCAGCTTGCAAGGCCTGTCGTAGCTTCATATGTCTTATTATCTAACTTAAGGCTAGTGCAGACACAACATCCAGTTCTCAGCCGATAATTAATCACTGTGAAAGTGTAAACCAACATTTCAACAATGATAAAGTTCTCAGCCATGCCGGAAATCGAACCCAGGCAATAGACAGATAAGCTACCAACTGAGAAAAGGTATCGTATCCGAAAAAACTATATAGATTGCGTTAAGGATTGATATTATATATTTTATAGTCATATCTCAAGGAGTTTTTTGGTATTTGCTGTGTCTCTAGAATAATAATAACTGGTCTATAAACAATTTGAAATTTTTATTAATTAACTATTGATAGTTTGATTCAAGATTTAATGTATGTCCTATTATTGTTTCACGTAATTATAAAATAATATAAACAAATAAAAATTATATTTAACTGTTTTTAATCGATTTTTTCACCAATTATTTAACTATATGAGAAATTTATTTAGAGTAGGGTCCAAATATATATTCTTGGAAATGCTTCTAACAATCTGTCAACGTTATATATATTAAATACGATAAAATATTAGGGATGAATAAAATCTAATTTAGAGGAAATGTATTCGTATTGACGTGAATATTGAGTTAGAGATCAAAAATAAAATAAATTTTACGCTGCACCGTAAATATGTTCTTTATCTTTGATCTTAAAATAGAGAAAGATATTAAGAACTCGTAAAATTAAAAATATACATTGTTGCAGAAACATTCTATCAAAATGCGTAAAGGAAATAATATTCACTGTTACAGAAAAAAAAATAGAAAAGAGGAATATCCCTGTGTACCAAAGAGCATAACAAGCAAATATTTAATAAAATTATATAGGTGTTTGCTTATATTTCAGAAAATATTGGTTTTATAAAAATATTAGCTTAATAAACGATTATGGTTAAGACTTAGATAAAACCTCAAGATTGCTATAACCAGCATATAAATTGAAAAATATAATAAATTAAATAGATTATCATTTTTTTTTGTTAAAACAATGATAAACCTCAGGATTGCTATACCCAGTATATAAATTTAAAAATATAATGAATTAAATATATTATAAAAAAGTGGTGGTTGAAATTGAATGGCTTTAGTGTTCAAACGTCTGGTTAAATTGTGCTTAGCACAAAAAAGTGTCTATTTATAATCTTTTAATTTATTATATTTTCAATTTATTATGTTGGGTGTAGCAATCTTGAGGTTTTATCTAAGTCTCAACCATAAATAATATCACTAATTACTTTAATCTATTTAAAATGTTTTCTAAAAGTTAATAAACAATGTTTACCTCTCATAGTATTATTATTATTATTATTATTATTATTATTATTATTATTATTATTATTATTATTATTATTATTATTATTAGCACCGCGTCTTACTACCCGTTCAGGTTGTACGCACTTACGCTAATGTGTTATGGTAGGGTGATTGTGAGATGAAATGGAGGACCTACAGTTTAACGTGGAATCCGAACCACGGTGGAGGCCTGGCATTCCTCACATTCACAATTTGTGATTAATACACGTCTTGTCAGAGGTGAAAGAAGGGTTTGGCTATCAGATACATCTTTGCCGGGACAGAGGATTGAACCCCGGACCCCAGCACAGAAGTCTGTCACCTTACCCCTAGACCACCAGGTCACCAACTCATAGTATTAGGATATTATAATGGAAAGTTATTTCTTCTATCAAATAACTGAGGGAATATGATTGAAATGGGAAATGTACTTGAATGTAGTGTAACCTTAAGTCTATTTCGTGTGAAAACGAGAATAGTCATATTATTTTTAATGTTAAACAATGGAATGAAACAAAATTGAATAAAAATTATTAAAGCGTATTTTGAGAAAAAAATTTTTTTATCTTTATTTCTTGTACAAAATTTTAATTTTAGGGCTACCCGCTTCTGTGGCTGCATGGTCTAATTCGCTACTCTTGTGTTGTTCTAAACTGACGATGACAGGGAGAATGAGGTTCGAATCTCTGTTGGGTGTATTGGGGGTGGTGTTTACCAAATATTTTTACACTCTACCTACACGCAAACGCAAGTACACTTCATCTAAATATAACTTTCCTAATACCTAAAACCATTAGCGTAATTAGTACATAAGCGTACAAGCCAAACAGATACTATGATGCGGTGCTAAAAAAAATAGTATTTGTTATCTAATTCAAAAACTAATAGGATGATTTTATGAAAATATAAGAAACCAATTGCTAACTCAATTGTTAAAATAGTTTCGGCTTTAGTCCTAATTAGAGACCTGAAAGTCACTTTATTGATTTTCAGAGTCTCGTGTAGCCATCGAAATTTACTAAAAATTTGAATTATTTATTTTCATGATCACAATACATATTTCTCCGAGGTGTTGAGACAAAATAAAAATACTTTGATTGCACCCGTACCTGTTTTCAATATCTTACCTCCCTGTTACTGGCAAACCAGATAGACTGAGTTTAACATAATAGTCTGCGTGGCCATTAACGTGTGAAAATCTATATTCATCCTAGACTGAAATACATAATTAATTATTTAAAGTTTTTTCAGATTATTTTTTGTTTGGTTAGATATTTTCATGTTGGTAGAACAACAGTCTAATTTTCAAGGGAAGGGTTTATTTAAAATATAAAGCCCTTTCTTTTTTTTTTTTGTGACCAAAATTGATAAAGTTTTAATATATTAATAGTGTTATTTTATTGGTATTGATAATATTAAACTAAATTGTCAGCTCGAAATCAGATGAACTGACGTATTAATATGCGAAATTAAGTCTAGAAACGATTCTATTCATATCCACTTCAGTGGCCACGTGGTTTAGGGCGTCACTCTCGTGTAAGACTAGAGTGGTGATGACAGGGATATTTAGGTTCAAATCCCGGTCGGATATATCGAGGGAGGTGTTTCCTAAATGTTTTTCCACTCTCTCTCTATGCAAATGTGAGTACACTTATTATAAATATAACCTTCATAATCCCTAAAACCATGATTATGATTAATATACAAGCGTATAGCCGGAACTGATAGTCGAGTTGATACAAATAAAAATTATATCCGGCAGATAAGGTCCTTTCTATGAAAATTGGGTTGTTCCAGTAACCCCCGGAGAGTATGAAATTCCTTCTATTGAAACAACACTGTTTTTATTTTATTTTTTATATAATTTCCACTTCACAGAGTTTCATACGAATTTCGGGATTTGTCCTGTGTCTCGTATGTATATATAGAATGCCTCTGGCATTTTGATGTATTCAAATATGAAAATGTAGAGCATGTTGAATAGGAAAAAGGGACACATGGTGGAGTTCTGGAATCTCCCAAGACCCCCAAAACATCTCTTCTTGTAGGCATTTGCATACCGTATGTAATTACAGAAATGTCTAGTTTACCGTAACCTCTTCCCTTTGATATGAGTTAAGATCCGTAATAACGTTAAAACCGGAACCTGAACCTCTTCGCTTGAATTGCGGCGGAGCTCTTAAGTTTAAACTAAGGCTGGACTTAATTTGAATAAAATAGACGCTTTTGTGTTCGAATGGTGAAATGAATCACTATCACTATAGAATGGACTGCTGGTGTCTGGGAGCTAAGTGCTCACATCCCGGGCAGGTGTATTGAGTTATTTAAAAATAAATGCTTTCATATTCTACCTCTAAAAAAATGTGATTAAATTTGTTCTGAATTCAACCAACCTTATATCTAACACAAGCTTAATTAGTGCTACGTGGTTCTAAAAAAATTAATACAATATAATTATAAATTATTTAAGTTCAATCAACAAGTTTTTGATTGATACTCGGTTATTAATAAAATATAGTTTGATTGGCTTGGCCTAGATTATTTCAACTGTAATCAGAATTAGAATAAAACTATAACTGTGATATACTCTCATCACTTGGTAGAATATACATTACTGGCTGGGTAAGGTTTGAAATGTAGGATTGGTCAAATTACGACAGAGTGTTCGAGTACAAATTACAGGTGCATTTGAAACATTATTTTACCTATCACCCTCAAAACCATTTACGACACGCCACTGATAATTTTCTTGTATTATTATTATTATTATTATTATTATTATTATTAGCACCGCATCTTACTACTCGTTCGGGTTGTACGCATTTAGGCTAACGTGTAATGGTAGGGAGATTTCGAGCTGAAATAGAGGATCTACAGTTTAACGTGGGATCCGAACCACGGTGGAGGCCTGGCACTCCACACATTCACAAGTTGTGATTAATACAAGTCTTGTCAGAGGTGAAGGAAGAGTTTGGCAATCAGATAAATCTGTGCCGGGACCGAGGATTTTTTTCCTTATTTTAGTGGATAGAAATTAGAAAATTCATCTTTAACACTTCCCTCTTGGATTTGAACCTTGACCTCCACGTTAGTAGCAATAATGAGCTGGAGGTTAAATTATTGTACCCATCTGTGCGTTTGAAAAACACTCAAATAATTCTCGACATCGAATATTATATTTAAGGGGCAGATAACTAATATTTTATATTTTTATGGTCCAACTTTGAAGTTTATTTGTTATATAATTTGGAATAATAATCTCGGAGTAATTATCTTGAGGTCATTCAAACATATCTGGAGTAAATGGATGACCATGTATATGGAAGTTAGAATCAATATAAAATTTCCCCGCATTTTTGTGGACTAAGAGTGTGAAACCTTAAGTATAAACTTTAGCTATATTCATTTTAATTGTTGAAAAGAGAAATATAAATTTATAATAAAAGGAACGTACTTGGATGGAACAGCTAATTAAATTAAATGGTACAGCATCTTTGTCAATTAAACAATATAAATTAAAAAACATAACATGAAGATTATTTATTCAAAGAGAAACTAATATATCAAGAAATTAAGTCAAATAAAACAGGTACAATAACATTTCTAAAAAATCATCTTTGAGATTGTTAAGTTGTACAGTTTTGAAATTAATTAGCACAAAACAAGGAAAAAATATGAATCCATGCAAAACACTATTTAATTAGTAGCAGGTTAAAGGATTAGCTGATAAGCAAGGAAAAGTGTAAGTTAGCAAATTAACAAATTAGCAAATTTACTAGATTAGAGTCTTGAAGACAACAAAATTTTGAATACTTGAAATGAAGATTATAGGTTTTATGAATGTTATGACTTAACAAAACAATAATAGGTCAATTAGTATGCCAACAATAATGAACTTAATAGTTGAATAATTAATTATACCAGTAGATAGTTTGAAAATATGTTGACAAGGAAGACATGTTTTGTAATGTTTAAGATATTTAAACAGTGAAAATAGAAAGAACAATCGTATCATTATAAATTCATAAATTGTAAAGCTAAAGGCTAGAGCAAATTCAAATCCTGACATCATCGCCTACAATCAACAAAGTACTGAAACAAGTTACACCCTACACCACGTGACCTCCATTGTGGATTGATATTATTTAATTGACCTCAGTGGTATTTGGGTAAAGTGCTTGTCTCAGAACTCGATAATCATGTGTTCAAACCCATCCTGGGTTAACAAATATTTCTTGAGCGATAAAAATCCGTAGCACAACTTCCTTCGGAGGAGAAGTGAAGACGTTGGTCCCATGTCGATTGTGGTATGTGAAGGAACCTTAGAAGGTTTGTGAAAATACCTTTCATGGGAAAAATTGATCGGACCTTTTACTATCATTCATAAATATTCTCGTTTCCTGATATTGTCATTGGGTTCAAAAAGTGTACGTTAAATACCAAAAATAAGAAAATAAATTTATTTAAAATCTTATTTAATTAAACTATATTATTTTTATCATTTTTTAGTAAATAGTGTCATAAACATAAAAATAAATTATATTATAATTTGCCTAAAATAATAGCATATGCATAGTTCTTTACACATGGGTTAAACGGGTTTCTTAAAAAAGCCACATACTCGTAACCTCATAAACTATACAAAAAGAAATATAAAATTTGTGTATAGAACTCTTGAAATCTGTCAACATAATATTTTCTTTTATGAAAAAAAACTATATAAAATTTGTGTATAGAACTCTTGAAATCTGTCAACATAATATTTTCTTTTATGAAAAAAACCCAAAAAAAAACCAATGGAGAGTAACTTTGTATTTTGTAAGAACTCCCCATTCCAACATCATATCGTCAACCCTAAGACCACTCACCATACAAGGGTAAAGAAGAAAAGGGGGCGGGGGGGGATGGTAAGTGGGTAGTAAAAGCGAATGAAAGTCACATTTTTTTAAAGATAAGTAAAAAATTGCTTGGTGGATAAATTTAGTTTATTTTTATTTATTTATTTGAGATATTTAACTTTCACTTTCTGAACCAACTTATCATATCAGCACACGACTTATAAACTAACTTAAACCTAGGACAAACACAACATCCAGCCCCCCAGATTTTAAAAGGGAAACCTATATTTTACCGATGAAATTTTTTTTCACCCATGCTGGCAATCGAAGCTGAGACTCCAAGCAACGTTAAATTTATTTTTTACTCATATTTATCGCAAAAGCTCTTGAGTCATTAGTATAGTTATACTTAAGCAAAACGTTCTAAAATAAAGTGAATGGTTTCATGGTATTGGGCGTCATGCTCGAAATATACTAGACTGCCGATAATAGAGAGATTAAGGTTCAAATCCCAGTTAGGTGTACTGAGGGTAGTTTTTCCTAAATGGTTTTCCACTCTTACTCCACGAAAATGGGGGTACATTTATTCTAAATTCATCCTTTATCATCCTTAATACATTATTGTAATTAGTACGTAAATGGCTATGCGTTTAAACTGAACAGGTTGTAAGACGTGGTGCAAAAAAAAAAATTATAAAATAAGGCTATAATCAAATTACACAATATCTAGGATACAAGAACAAATAGGGTTGATATTATTGTTTGAATAGAATAGAATAAAATAAAATAAAATAAAGGCATATGTACTAAAAGAATATTAAATCTATTTTGACCAAAACTTTTTTTTCTCATAAATACTGAAAAATTATGAATTAAAAAAACATGCATTCCTTTCTATACCACCTGAGCTGTTTAAAAATTCTACCTTACAGAACTAAAAACGTCCCTCTACAAAAAAAAAAGAAAAAAAAAGAAAAGAAAATGGAACGTTACATAAAACGTTATTTTTACGGTGAAAGGTAAGGAAAAGAGGAAATAGGGAGGAAAGGCACTTGATGCCAAACACTGAAAAGAAAACACATTACTTAAGTCAACACCAATGGCAGTGACACGTTTTGTCATTTTGTGGGGCACGGGTGTAATTCCACTACGTCACCACTCACTGCATAATTTGACTCGGGGTATTGAGTGGGGGAGGCTACTCCGTGCGTGTTGGAGAAATGACCTTATGTGTATTGTAGACGTCGTACTTTTAAAGCACCGCGTCTTACCAAACTTTCGGGCCATACTCTTAAGTAATAATTTATGTTAATGGGCTAGGAATTGGGGAGGTTGAATATAGAGGAAGCGAACCCGCACTTGTGTGGAAGGAGAGTGGAAAACCATTTAGGGAAAAACCACCCCTGTTCACCCGAGCGATATTCGAACCTCGATCTCTTTAAGTCCTCGGCAGTTTAGCTCAACATGAAACTAGCGCGTTAGCCAACTACACCACTGAGGCGGGTACCTCGTACACATAATGAAGATTCGACAAAGTCCACTAGATTTCTTTATTTGACCAAATCATAAGGCATATAGAAAATCCCAGCAAGAGTTCATACTTTTTTCCAAAAATCTACAATTAAAGATACTTTTTTTAGAGACGTTACGTTCATTTGACACCATGGAGAAGTATTGTGATTGTCAAATAATTGATTTTGAGATTTTGAAAAGTTTCGATGACCCCCAGAAACTAAAAATGTGGTTTTAGCGATTACGTCTGTCTGTGTGTGTCTTGGACTATAGCTGAAACCATTTTACTGGTAGGACAAAAACTTGGTAACTCGTTTTGTATAAGATCCTCCTGAGGGTTTTAGGAAATTAGAAATACCCTAAAATTAAGGGTTTGTTTACTGAAGGCTATAAAGAGAAAAAAAATCAGTTTTCTTCAAATCTGCTCTAACGATATTGATTAAATATTACATCTAGACACTGTTCAAAATTACAAACTAAATGCCAATTTTCATTTTTCCATGAAGATAAAAAACTTAATGAATGACATATTAAGAGAAAAATATTCTCTTAATTATTTGAGATACGATATAACTTATCATTGTAAAGTTTTAATACAGTATAATTTAAAATTATTTATCCTGAATATATTTTTATAAAACCAATAATTTATGAACTGTAAGCAACCATTTATAATTTTATTAATACCTAGAAATATGAAATTTATCGTTATGCTCTTTGGTAAGTTGTTTCTGTAACATTTTATATTATTTCGTTTCACAGATTATACTAGTTTTTAGTGAATGTATCTATTTTAAAATTGAAGAAAGAGAAAGACTATGGGAAAATTGCAAAAAGTTAAAAAAAAATTTTTTTAACCCCTGAAAAAATTTTAAAATGGCGGACCAACTTTAAAGTCGGTGCGGACCTTTCTTTGGAGGTCTCTTGTTGCTAAACTGTAAGACCTATACAAAAAAAAAATTAATTGCACCAAAGCTATATTTTTTTATTGTAGGTAAATTTTGCACATTTTCCACACATTTTTTAATTTTATGACACACTTATGGGACAGCTAGAATCATAAAATTGTAAATATATATCTGAACGCTTAAAACAACGCTGGAAATACATTAGTTTATACTAACTGGGGGTTTGGGGGCGGAGCCCACAACGAGTTAAGCGTTCCCCTGATGGATTTTTGAAATTATATACACATTCCTAAATTTCTCAAAATATGCCATAACGATTTTAACTAAATTTTATAACTGTACACTGTTTATTATTATAAACAAAATAGTAGCTCTCATTTTCTCACGAAAATGACTTTAAGATAACTTACAAAGAGACAATTTTCCAATTTGGATAATTTCTCCAAAACTATTTGATATACAAAATAGCTTATCATTGTCAAGTTGTAGTACTATTAAAGATCAAAATCTTTAAATGAAATTTATTTTTGTAAAACCAATAATTTCTTAGCTATAAGCCAATATATATAATTTTTAATTCTTGACGTTGAAAATGAATTCGATTCCTATGATCTTTGGTGGAGAAAGTTATTTAACTTTTCTCAATTTTTCTCTAACAGTTTTCTTATTTCCTAATCTCATAGAATAAGTAAATAATAGTTTATATTATTTATTTTATGATATTGTTTTTAAAACAATGTATACACCTATTATTTCGTTTCACAAATCTTAAAGGGTTCTTAGTAAATGCCAATTTAAGGATAAAAGCGGTAGAAAGTCTGTGCGGTATGCCGTACAATTTTTTTTCTTTCATCACGTAGTACAGTCCAAATTAAATAAGAAAAAACATTTTGACTCCTATAGAATTCATTAGAAATATTTTCTTATATTTTTACGTCGTGTCATGTGAGATTCAACTGTCAATTTTGATAGTGAATTAATATAAATAGTAAAGTAAATTATTATTTACTTATGATGGAAATAAATATTTGTCATCACCATTTTTTAATGTACATTAATTAAATTGTATTATGACACCAATACATGTAAATTGAACCCGGTACCTAAGGCCGAGCATATCTGAGCAAACCAGGAGATTTCCGTGTCCACAGTTATTCTTCACTCATATATTAGGGCAGGATCTATCAATGGGGTACCAAGCCAATGGTCTTGGGTTCTATTCCCGTGTTTTTTTTGTAGTTTATTAATTTAAAAAATATGATATTTAGATTAGGCTATAACAATACTTAAAATTAAAATAATTTGGATATTTAATCCGTCATAAACTAGCTATACTAATAATGATTAAGTTAAAAGGAAGGTTAATTTAAAGTAAGTGTGACTTCTTTTTGCCTAGAGGCAGTGTGGACAACATTATTATTATTATTATTATTATTATTAGCACCGCGTCTTACTACCCGTTCGGGTTATACGCACTTACGCTAATGTGTAATGGTAGGGTGATTATGTGATGAACATACAGTTTAACGTGGAATCCGAACCACGGTAGAGGCCTGGCATTCCACACATTCACAAGTTGTGATTAATACACGTCTTGTCAGAGTTGAAGGAAGGGTTTTGGCAATCAGATAAATCTGTGCCGGGACCGAGGATTGAACCTCGAGTGTGGACAACAATTTAGAAAAAATATCTGTACGCACAAACTGGATTCAAACTACGAGCTTCCCGTAACTAATCCAGTATTAACAATAAATTGACGCGACCACAAATACGGGTGAGAGCATATTTGTTTTAATTAAATACTGGTAGTCGATAAGCTCCTTTCCATTACGAGCCAAGAAACAAGAGCTTGACTTCTATTTACAAAAGGATTCATAAGCCAGAACATAACAAGCATTGACGTAACCCATCCAGTCCTCCAGTTTAGATATTATGCCCGGTGGCAGAAAGCACTTAAAGTGATACTCTTGTAAACCCCCTTGAACCCCGCACATCCTGTCCCATTTTACTCCTCTCCCATGCTCCCCCTTCCCTCCTGTAACGAAGAGAAGCAGCATCATTCCTATACGATAACCAAGTTGCCCTTGTCAGCGTTCATTTCGGCCAAAAGATACGACCTGACAACCTCCCTTCCTCCACAATCACCTAACTCACCCACTCCACCCCCTTCAGACCAACCATAGTGTCCCCCCCAAACCTTCCCCTATTCACTAGGGTTTACTCTTCATTACTGAACTGCTGATAAATGCAATTACAAACGGCAGGCACGCAACTATAGTGATAGAGATAGAAAGAGGAGAATAGGAGTTAAAAGGGGTTGGTATAAGGGGTTGTATGGGTCAGATGTAAGGGGTGGTGTCAGATTAAAATATTTGGAACAAACCAAAAGGATGCATTCTCTGTTTACCTTATCGTGACTGGAAAAAAAAAATGGCCCTGATGCAAGAACGATACAGAGTTAAACAGATAATGGAGTAGAGTAGAAGATGTATTGAGTAGAAGCACATACCATTATGCAAGAATGAGGAGCGAAACAAGCGATGGAGGTGAGTAGAATGGGAATTGAGCTTTTGCAAAGATTGGTATGCTAGAATGAGGATGAGTGAAACAGAATATGAAGCTGAGTAGAAGGTGCATTGCGCTTTAGCAAAGATTGCTATGCTAGAATGAGGATGTGTGAAACAAAATATGAAGCTGAGAGAAGGTGCGATTAGTTTCATCAAAGGCTAGTATGAGAGAACGATGCTGATTGAAACAGAAAGTGGAGCTAAGTAGAAATTGCTCTGATCTACAGCAAAGACACGTGTGCAATTTAAGTTATTTATTTAATTAGTATAATAATATTCTCTTAAACAAAATAATTAAAATGATTGTATAAGAATTAAACTCGCAGGCACGAGAATTCCCTTCCAAACTTGAGACTTCTTGGTCATAGTAGAGAATTTCCAAGTTCAGTACTAGGTCCATGGAATTTCAGGTAACAACTATATATTAAGTTGGGATAATTAAGGGAACACGCAGGCAAATGAGGTGGTGGTTCTAGTAAATATACATTAATATTTTTGGCTGCAAAATTGATCTATAGTATAAAGTATTACTTTTGATTATACAAAATTGTAAATTTGTAATATAAGTGAGATCCTACCTGACAGAATTCTGGTTAAGTTATATTGTTGAAATAATCTTTATTAATATTTATATTACCAGATTAAGATTATAGAAAAAATAATGTACTGCAATATCTGATCAAAGGAGCCAATTATATAATATAATATAATAATTTAATAAATTTAAATTTTACCTTCATTGTCTTTGTTTGAAACAATGACCCTGGTCAAAAGATTTCTCTTGAAATTATTGTTGAAAATGTGATAAAATTATTAGGAAAATATACACACATATGTTAGAACATTTTTTTAAGTCTACAATGAATAAATTTAAATACCAAATTATTAAAGTCGGGATTCTTTTGAAGGGAGCTCAAAAGGTATTGGAATATTATCTGGTCTTCTCAGATTTAGATGTCCAAGGATAAATATTTAGTAATGTGTTCATGTCACCTGGATAGGAGTGTACTTTACTGTCCGTCGATTTAGGATAAATATGGTAAAATTTTGAAAATTAAATTAAGTAGAATGATGAAACATTTTTGTGTCATTCTTATAGCTCTATTCTGGTCTGTTTGGCACCTTCCAGTTTTATTTTGAAATAAAACCTTTGAATAACTATTTGGCTGTCATAAAACACACGTTCAGTCCTTCTAAAAATCCAAGCACAAGTCAAGTTTGTTCCCTCGTGGGGTATTTGAACAAGCTCTGTAGTTAGGATTATGGATGAAATTTGAATCTGAAATTGAAGGTTCAGCAAAAAATTATAGAGAAATAAAGAAGAACGTAAAAATCAAAGGAATCACCAGAGAAATGAAGCTGGTTTCTTAAAGAACAATTCTCTGAATGAATGACACATCGTTCAATAATTATATCCAGCGTTTATCAGCTGTGCGTTGTAGTTTACTAATAAAGTTTCGAAATAAGTAAACCTTACTCGTGACGTAACTAGCGAAGGCCCATCTAAAAGTAATATCTTGATTGGATTAGGTATCATGATGGCTGGCTCATTCTGTTCTCCTTGCATGTAGTGCCATCTCTTTCTTAGTAGCTTAACAATCGGAACAAAAAGAAAAAAAATCCACAGTGCAAATCTTTACGAGCAGATTTGACGTCATAACACACTTACAATGCAGACTGTCTTTAAGAAACGTTCAAACGATGTCTATACAAAATAAATAAACGGTTAATCGAACGACTACATCTTGAGGTGGCAATACTTTAAATAATCTAAAAAATGTTAAAATCAACCAAATGGCAGTGATTACAAGTAATTTCAATATACAATGACAATAAATACGTAATTCATTACAAATAAGTCAGCATATTTAAAGCTAGGAATAGTAAAAAAAATCATATTGAATTGACCAACTTAGAAAAATAAAATATAGTGAATTCAATTAGAACCCTTACAGCAAGAGTGAGTATGAACGATACAATAAATGGAGCTGTGTGCCAAAGCTGTAGCCAGACAATAATTTCAGGGGGGGTTTGGTGGGCCCATCTAGAAGCCCATCTAGGCTAGAAAAAATTAAATAAAAAACTGTTCTAGAAACTATCTGAAGTGTTTTTATGGCAACACTACCCCCTAACTATCGGAGGCTATGACAAATTCTAGTTATTAATCGGCTCTAGAAGCTCTCTAAAGTGTTTTTTTTATGGTAACATAACCCATCAACTGCCGAAGGCTAGGACAAATTCCAGATATTAAACAGCTCTACAAGTTCTCTAAAGTGTTTCCTTATGGCAACATAACCCCCTAACCACCGAAAAATAGGAACAATTCTAAATACTAACCACCTCCAGAAGCTATCTGAAATTTTTTTTTATGACGACATAAGATCGTAACTGCCAAAGGCTAGAAAAAATTCTAAATAACAACCACCTCTGGAAGCTCTCTGAAGTGCTTTTTATGGTAACACAGCCTCCTAATTTGTACTTGTACCTTAATTTTGATATTGTTTGAACCATAAATAAAGCCATATATATTTTGTTCATAAAATTTCGGGGGAGGGTTTGAACCCCGAACCCCCCCCCCTCCCTGACTACGGCCTTGCTGTGTGCTGTGTATAAGGTGAATTGAGTTGCAGCTAAGTACAGTATACAAGAACCAGTATGAGAGAAACAGAAGATGGAACTTAGTAAAAGGTGTGATGAGTTTCAACAAAAGCAGGTATGTTTAAGAATTATGAGCGAAAGATAAGGTGGAGCTGGGAAGGTGTGTTGAATTGCAGCCAAGTACTGTAGATATCAAATCAACTCACCTTTTTGTCGACTCATTTTATATTTCACTCAACTGGTTTCTGCATGTAGACGGGCCATATCTTATATGTTACAGCTTAATGGATTTAATAATAAAGTAATTTAGTCATAAAAATCCTCGATATCCATATTATTGTGAATATTTTTTACCTTTCCACAAACGCAAACGTGTAGATTATATCATTTGGTTGGAATCTCTGTCCTTCTGTCTGGGCCTAGATCAAAATTGTAAAGTGATATTGTTAAAACTGGAGATAAATGCTATATGGTTATATCCTGGTACATTTAGTATTTTGATATTAACCCTAAGCTTAGAGTAGTTTAATTAGGGGAAAAGTGCCTAAAATGGCATACTCAGATAAAATGGCATAAGTGCATTTTCTCGCAAGTACTGCTATTTTTTTTTTCAAATTGAGGGTATTGAGTTATTCCTTAGTTGGAATCATTGATACTCTGTAAATGGCTGACCTGTGCAGAAGGTGTTTCTGAAGTTATTAAAGAAAAATTGAAAAGTTGCTTAGTAAAATATATTTTTTGTTATCTTTCATTGTTAACAAATACATTGAAGGGTAAGTAATTTTACTGTAAATATAATGAGTGTTACTTCAAGTGTAATATGCAGTATTTATGACGTAAAATCGACCATAAATTATTTAATATTCTTGGTACAATATTTTATTATTTCATAGTTAGCAATGTTGGGTAAAATGGCATACCACTGGTAAGGATAAAATGGCATAGTGTGTCATTTTACCCTAGGTAGCGTCTTAGTTATTTAAATCAATCATTATCCTGCTAAAATAAATGTTTCTTACTGTAATTTGTTCACCAAATTATATTTTTAATATTTGAAATAGTTACTTAAATTATTTTTAATATTAAATTCAAATATTTTGTGCGAAGATGGTTGTGACTTACGTCAGAAAGACAAAAAGGCAGTCATGGGAAGAGCAAGCAATGCAACGGGCTATTGATGTGATAAATAATGGGGAAATGGGTTGGCTTCGGGCATCTAAACTGTTTGGAGTACCACAAACAACTTTAAGAAGGCGGGCCAGGAATAAAAACAAGCAGATTCAAGGTGTTAGCAAGGGTTTGGGTTTATTCAAGTCCACATTTGACCAAGAATCAGAACGTGAATTGGCTGGCCTTGCTAAGAGGAAAAACATTTTGTGTGTGATATTTGCAAGCCATGATAACTACATATAAAACAACAAAAGTCATAATAGAAGGTTTAATTTGTATGTTTAATGTTTTTTCTGTGTAAGATTAAATGTATGCCATTTTACCCATACAGCATGTATAAAATAGCACAGTGCTATATTTTGTATTTTAATTTTTTAACTAATAAATATATGTATTAGTGATGTTTTTTGGTGTTCATTTGAAAGATTATATATCACAGTTTATAAAAAGTTAGAAACAATTAATTTCAGAATAATATTCTAGAAGAAATTTCAAAACTTAAAAATGGTATGTCATTTTAGGCACATTTCCCCTGCTTAAACAGTTTTTTCACGATCAATTTAAAAAAAAAATGCTTTACAGGTTTGTTAAAAATGTTGATCTGGGAAGTAGTTTATATTATAAATAAAATATACTTGTATTTTGTGTAAATTATTTTTTACTAAAATTACATCTGCTTTTCATTTAAATGTAATATTTTTTAATGGAGCTGGTTCAAAATAAATATTTGCTAAGAAGTTTAAAATATAGATAACTTTGGTTATTTGTTTTTCGTAAAAAAATATTTAAAAGTAAGTTGCCGTAGAGGGGCTTTTTCAAATTGTGAAATTTGAAAAAAATAGATATTAAATATTTGGTTCAAAATTTGTATCCCGGGACAAACTTACTTGATATATAATAAAGTAAATTTATATGTATACATTAATAATCCATGTGTAGGTTACATCAAATTTATAAAATTAGAAATATATTGGAGATAGCCTTTAAAATTAAGTACAAAATGGATATATGAAAACTGTTTTTATTTATTAATAATAATAATTTGTTTTATCTATACAAATATAAATGATTTTAGTTTGGTTTAAGAAACCTAATATTTAAAAATTGGAAATAAAAATGGTTTGATATTAAATATTAAAGTGTTTTTTTTTCCAATTTTATGCTATACATTTATATATGAGGTGGGTTTATTATAATTATTAACAATAAGTTATATTTGTTTTTATGAGGAAAAAATTTGTTATAGGGGGTTTACTAAAATACCATTAACGACAATTTTGTTCAAAGCTTTTAATTCATTGTATGAGAGATTTGGTATAATTTTATGACACCATTTATAATTTTTTTCTTATGGCAGTAATAAAATTAAGTGAAATTATGGAATTAACAAGTAGCAAGATGGTTTATTTTAAACTGGTCACTGACCATCATCAGTAATGTGTCCAAATTATTTCCCGGTGGTTCATCTCTCCATCGATTCTAATGGGGTTGGGTAGAGAAAAGAATAATTTAGTGGAATTGATTAGCTGCAATTTAATAAAGGAAGAGTAATAACCATTTGGGAAATAAATACCTTACTACACCCAGATAGGATACAAATTTTGACCTAAAGTTTTGGATAGATCAGAAAAGAACTGACTGACGTCTTTGTCTACATTCATATTGGTGTGGAATGCATGACTACTTGGGTTCTCGTTTAACTTATGTTAATGTTAATTTAATTTCTCTATTCTAGCACTACGTCTTACTATAAGTTCGGGTTATATGCTTATGTATTAATTACATTAATGTGTTAGGAATTTAGGAAGGTTTAATTTAGAGGCATTTCACCCGCATTTGCGTGGAGGGATAGTGGAAAACCGTTTAGTAAAAAACCTTAGAGCACCAAACTGGGATCGAACCCCAATATCCCCATCTTCAGCAGTCTACTCTAACTCGAAAGTAGTGCGCTAGACCATGTGGTAAATAAAGTATGTGTTAGTTTAATTGCTTCTATAAATTAATCAAAAACCTTTATACATTTTTCACAAATGTGTGTAGCTGAGGCTTAATTAATAATATAAGCATTATAAAATCATATGTAAAGAATTGAGATTTCATAATTAATATTTACTTCTCTAGATTTGATTACAAATTTTATTTTAAATGAAAGTAAGTATAATATTAAAACAATCAAATATTAAAGTATGTATTAAAATATTAGTAACTCCTCCCATTTAATTAAATAAATTAAATCAGCACCAGAAAACAATTACAAGAATTTAGCTTTCAATTAATCTAAATATTTTTGTATAATGTAATGACGTATTTTATAAAGCATTAGCTATATCACCTTTTTAAATTTAATAAAGCTTTTGATTAAGCTATCGAAGCGTGAGATTAACCTCACTGAAAATTGTTGTAATATTTAGACAATATATAGTTAGCCTAATCTTTTAGGGTTATAAAATGAAATTAAGCTTTTCAGACCTGCGTTATTATTACATTCTATTAATGATGATTTAATCCTTAGGCAAATTAACTTTTTCTTACTTATATCAAGATATAATATTGTAATCGTAAAAACTGTCGACATCGAGCTTATGATGAATCATTACTTTTTATGTGTCCCCCAAAAATCGATTTTACAATGTCCGTCACCATAATATAATATATCTGTGTGTCTTGTCTGTACGTGTCCATAGCTATGAAACGTTTCTATGAATTTGGTTTTAACTGAATATTTATATGTTATAGGGTAAAACTTCGGTAGTTTTATTTATTTTGACTTAGTCCTCAAATTATGAATTATTTTTTTAATTCCATTCCATTCTATTATTCTAAAATGGTTTGAATATTTTGTATAAAATTGATATCTAGAGAGTATTTTACTTGACAAATATAACATTAAACGCCTACTTTTATTTTGGATAAACATTTGTTAAGGAATAGCTTACTCTTGATTGGTTATCCAAAATTTGAAACATTTTAAAAGTTACTTTGATGATTTTGTTCAAAATGTATGTTTGGGTAATGTTATAAATAGCTAACCAAATTGTTTACTTTATTTTTTTAAGGGAAGTTTGTTTAAGATTTGTTAACTAATTTCGGATTTTTTATAATTTGAATTATTTTTGAAATTCTCTTAACGATTTGGTTGAATATTAAGTTTTTACATTCTAAAAAGAATAAATATATGTTTTAGTTTAATTTTGAATTCATTTGATACTGGTTAACTGACAATATATTTTTAAAAAATTTCAAAAAATTCTAATTGAAATTGATATTTGTACACAATTTTTACACGATGGTAAATAATGTTTTAATTTTATAAAATAATTAAATTTAGGGTAGTTAACTTAACACAAATTTTAGAAAAATTAAAAAAATCTCCGGAAAGGAACTTTAAGATCTAGTTTAAAATGTAAATTTTTAACGTGAAGGGCTTTAGACTATTAAGTGAAAAAATGTAATCAAATAAAATTCTTGTTTGAAAAAAGTTAAACACGTGATTAGTTATGTATTCTCCTATTAAATGTAGAATTCAATGTTTCTCTGTGAAACTTGATCGCAACATCCATTAATTGTATCAATCTTAAATCCAAAGTAAAATCTTAATTTAGTATGGTTATTTGTTTCGTATTCACCGATCTTTAAAAATATTGTTTCTGTACAGTGGTATGTTCGCTTATATTCTTGAGAACTACTTAATAAGTATAAATGAGATTTTTAAATATATGTATAACATGTTACCTAAACGCCAATGGGTTATATTAAATAAATTACAAGTTAACCTAAAGTCTGTTCACCGTAGGAATTGTTTTCTGAAAGGCCTTTTTTCCTACCAGAAATCTAGTATATAGTAGGATATTGGTAGGAAAAAAGACCTTTCAGAGAGTAATTCCTACCGTGAATGGAGTTTATAACTGTTCGCTTAACACTCTTAATAAATAAATTATTTAAATAACTTAAACGGCTGTAGAAGATTGGCAGATAACTTTCAATCTTTAAATATCTATTTTATTTTATTTCAAATATTAATACTTTCAACCAGGTTTTTTATACTTATTATTTTATCATATCTGTAGTCCTATAAGACTCACAGAAAACTATTAACGTATAAAGTGGTATTAAACATATAGAGAATAATAATATTAACATAAATCTATTTGTTGGTAGCCATAGAAATTAAATGTATTCATACTATAAATACGAATATATTACTAAGAGAATTTGAGATAAAAACGTTAATATTTTTATGATTTATAATATGGTGATGACAACTAAGATTTGGAAGTAAAGAACATGAATTTATTTATAAAGAGGATGGGAAAACATAGATTATAGGGAAAGTTTTCTGTATGCTATCTATCACACCTGTCCCAGATAAGTACCTCTACATCCATATAACATGTAATTCAACCAATTGCGAACCACGTGACAGGTAAAAAAATATATGTATTTTATTTTTTCAGCCTGTTTTACTATCATTTAGAGCTATAAGCATTTTAATCATGCTTAGGAGAGAGGTATGAGGATGGCAAAACTTAGATTAAATTTACCAGCATTTGGATAGTTTAAAAGGTGGAGTAAAATTGAATAAAAGCCCACTTTTGTGGTCGAATAGTTTGAGCCGTCACTCTCACAAATTACCGGTCTTCAGATGACGGGCATCTTGGGGTTAGTTTACCGGTCGGGTGTACTGAGGGTGGTTTTCCCCTTAATGGTTTTTCAATCTACCTCACCCAAATACAGGTACACTTTTTGTAAGCTAAACCATTATCACCTCTAACAGATTAACGTAATTATATACTACTATAAAGCTACATGGCTGACTCGCTCACTGATATTTTTTACCCACTTCCAGATGAGCTAGAAACTTTAAATTTGGCAAAAATATAGCTTATAGGCTGTAACCAATGGGAAAATTCCAAAAAAAAAAAAAATTAAAAAAAATCGTAAATTCCCGAAAAAAAATTCAAAATGTCTGGGCAACTTTAAAGTCGGTGCGGACCTTTCTTTGGAGGTCTCTTGTGTCTAAATGGTAAGACCTATCAAAAAACGGCTCTGGAATTACAATAGTTTACATCCACTTGCAAAGAAAACTCACAGGGGGTTTAGGGGTAGAGCCCCCAACAAGCAAAGCGAGTTAATCTATATGCATGTAACCCGAATGGAGAGTAATAAACGGTTAGAAATTATAATAACTTTTGAGAAATATCATTCTCATTACGCCCGAGGTGGATTCAAACCACGACCACTCAGTCACCGGTCATACCAGACTAAATAATCTGGACATTTAGTACGAATTAAAAATTATGCGGATAGTATTTTCATTAAAAATAAGAGCATTCCAAAATATTATATATGCATGTTCCCGTAATTATTTTCGCATTGTGGCCTCACACGGGACAATAGAGTAGTGTTGGTAGTGCTGTGGGGGAGAGAAGAGTCGCGTGGCCGGACGTACATCAGAGAACTCTCGCGGTGAATAACCTCATTAACCGTGATGAACAGTGGCAAACGCACTACGAACACGTGCATATTAATACGCGGCACAGAACGGGTATGATGATGAGAGATATAAGGGGGAGGATGGGAAGGGGTTGGGTGGGGGAGGGCTAGACGCGGTCAAGGACCTGGCCAACCATCCCCTAGAATTTAATTTACTCTGTAATGGAATAGTATAATGCTACCCTCGTCAAAAAAAACTTTTTTCTGTTAAAACATGCTGGTATATAGTGTGTCTACTGGGTGTGCAATATGTTGTGTTCTCCTAAAATAAAATAATAATATTGAGACTACAACTCGTATGGTGAGGCCTAATACACTTTCCAACAATTTGGATAAGCGCGTAAACTCAGATCTTTAGCTGGTTATTGAGTCCCGCTTACACAATCTGGGAAAAAGCACATTTTTTAGGGAAGTTATCAAAGTGCAGACATTTCCCATTGATATCCACATTAACATTTTTACTAGTGAGTGAGAATTAATTAACAAATTTGGCTGGAAATATATTTTATCTTTTAGGGATCTCTTACCAGTCCCAATTGATATGGAACCGATGGCTTTATTTCACATCCGTAGAAAGTTGTGTGATAGGAAGTTAAGGGTTCAAATTTCAAATGGAAGTATTGAGGGTTTTTTCCCTCTAGTTGTTTACTACTATACATCTACGAAAATGTACTGTCATTAACCTTAATTAAAACCTTCTTCATTACAATATTATAAATAATAGGCTATTCCAAATGGGGATCTTTGGTCTACGGATATTTTCCTATTTACCTGCATAGATATTGTTACCATCCAGTGTCTTGCAACAATATTATAATTTTATTAAAACGAATCCTATCTTGCAGATACTATAACTACTATATGTACTTTCACTTATTTATACGTCCGATCATAGTTTTTAGAGTTCTCAGATAAAAACATTAACAAAATAAAAACATGTTCTCAACGTTGAATGCAGACTTTTTTTTTTATATTTTCTATAAAAAAAAGTCTTTTTATGAAAACTTAACAATAGAAATAAATGTTTTATCCTATCTTGCAAAAGGCGTTCGATATAGTGACGTGGAATTAATTGATGGAAATACTCAAGAAGATCGGAATCAACGGAAGTGACAGAAGTTTGATTACAAAATATTACCAGAGACAGTAAGTGAAGGTGAGGCTGAATGCTGGAGAGACCAACAGCATAGAGATTGGTAGAGGGAGCGAGGCCGGGATGTTATTTGTCACTCAGTCTATTCAACTTGTATAGAGATTGGCTTATCAAGGAATCCTTGGTGGGACGTGGCAAATTCTGGACAGAAGGACGTATCATCAACTCAATAAAATACGCGTATGATCTAGCATTGATGGTCAAAAATAAATAATGGACCAGCTAGTGGAGCTAAGGAGAGAATATAGCATGGAGATCAAACATTTTAGAAGATAAAAATGGTGGTAGTTTCCAAAAAATTAATAAACTGCTGAAAATAAAATGGGATACCAGGAGTCTGAAAAATCAAAGCAGTTCAAGTACTTGGGAAGTCTGGTGACCAGGGTTGCCTACTCCACCAATAAAATTAGGTAGAGGATCGCCATTGATAAGTAAGCTTTCAATAAAAAGATACCCGCTTCGTTGGCCACGTGATCTAACGCTCTACTATCGTAGTAGACTGGACTGCCGATGAAGGGGATATAAAGGATCTAATATAAATCAGATGTTCTGAGGATGATGTTTCCAAAATTGTTTTACCCTCTCTCTCCATGCAAACATGGATACACTTCCTTCAAATTTAATCTTCATCATCTCTAAAATTAATAATATAATTTTGTACACAAACGTATAAATTAAGCGGGTGGTAAGAGATTCTGACAGAAAAAAAGAGTCAAATGTTGATCAGCAAGTTTAGTTTGTAAATGAGGAAGAAACTTGTGAAATGCTAAATTTGGAGCATCGTGCTCTATGGTAGAGAAATTGAACTCTTAGGCAGATGTAAGAGAAATATTTGGAGAGCTTTGAAATGTGGGAATGGAGAAGATCATGTGGACAGATAGGGTGATAAATGATGTTCTAAGAAGAATGGGCGAGAAGAGAACCATTTTGGATGTGATTATTTGGTGCAAGGCAAACATGATCTGGCATATCCTTAGGGGTAACTGACTTCTGCACGGCGTCATAAAAGGAAAGGTTGAGGTAAATAGGAGCATAGGAAGGTGGAGGATTCAAATATTTGATGACTTGAAGAAACAAAAAATCCTGGGAGCTGAAGGAGGAGGCAGAGGAAAGGGTGCATTGACAGTCTAAGCTCATTGACAAATGTAATGTCCTTGTCGTAAGACAGAACGCTGAACTTAATAAATTTGGCAAGTTGAGTAGTTATTTATTACTTGTGCTTATACCCTTAAGTTTTATAAAATAGTATCTTAAATATTTCATAGAATATATAAGATATACGACATTAATTTTTTTAAGGAATAATATACAAGATTTAATTGGGTTATGCAAAAAAAAGTAGGTTAATGCAGTTTTTATAGTAAAATTTTGAGACACAAAACACATATTAATTCAGTATAATAATAGAGTTCAATTTTCTTCAAATGGTGATGTCAAAAGTTATTCAATATCTGTTAAGGCTGACCTAAAATGTAATTATTTATTTTTTTCATTTGAAAAGTGTGTCATATAGCTCCGCTATGGTCATAACTCATATTCAACAACTGTTGATATCACCAGCTGACCATAGCTAAACACCATGTTTGACTGAAGAAGTAATTTATTTATTTTGGCCCAAACATTTTTACTTTCTCTCTATCTTACAGGTAGAGAAAGTATGGTGATCGTCAAAAAAATCGAACTCGAGATTTTGATGAATTTTGACGTTTCATGACTTCCTGAATCCGAAAAAGTGGTTTTTGAATTTCTGTCTGTCTGTCTGTCTGTCTGTCTGTCTGTCTGTCTGTCTGTACCTCCAACTAGAGCCTAAACTATTTTACCGATTGAGCTGAAACTTGATATCTAGGGTTTTCATAGGGTTGCCCCGAGGGGTTTTTGGAATTGGATATCTACCCCTAAAATTAAGGGTAGTTTACTGAAGGGAAAAAAGAGAAAAAGTCGATTTTCTCAAAATCGGCTCTAACGATTTTGATTAAATTTCATTTATGAACATTAATAAATATTCCAAACAAAATGGCTACTCTCAATATTTCGGCAAAATGGCTTTAAGGGCTCCGGTCTGATGCGTAAATTAACATTTTTTATAATAGCTCCGAAACTATTTGAGATATGAAATTACTTAGCATTACAAATATGTATATATATTTATAATACAAATATTTTATTCGAAACATATTTTTATAAAATCAATAATTTTCAATCTATACGCAATTATATATATATTTTTAGCTTTTTGGACATTAAAGCTTAAGTATTGCGATCGTAAAAAAAACTAACCTGAAATGTTGATGGATTTCGACGTCTCATGACCCCCCGAACCCTAAAAAATAGTCTTTGCAATGCCGTCTGTCTGTGTGTCTATTAAAACTTAAAATTAAGGGTAGTTTACTGAAGGGCAAAAAGAGAAAAAGTCGATTTTCTCAAAATCGGCTCTAACGATTTTGATTAAATTTCATTTATGAACATTAATAAATATTCCAAACAAAATGGCTACTCTCAATATTTCGGCAAAATGGCTTTAAGGGCTCCGGTCTGATGCGTAAATTAACATTTTTTATAATAGCTCCGAAACTATTTGAGATATGAAATTACTTAGCATTACAAATATGTATATATATTTATAATACAAATATTTTATTCGAAACATATTTTTATAAAATCAATAATTTTCAATCTATACGCAATTATATATATATTTTTAACTTTTTGGACATTAAAGCTTAAGTATTGCGATCGTAAAAAAAACTAACCTGAAATGTTGATGGATGTCGACGTCTCATGACCCCCCGAACCCTAAAAAATAGTCTTTGCAATGCCGTCTGTCTGTGTGTCTATTAAAACTTAAAATTAAGGGTAGTTTACTGAAGGGCAAAAAGAGAAAAAGTCGATTTTCTCAAAATCGGCTCTAACGATTTTGATTAAATTTCATTTATGAACATTAATAAATATTCCAAACAAAATGGCTACTCTCAATATTTCGGCAAAATGGCTTTAAGGGCTCCGGTCTGATGCGTAAATTAACATTTTTTATAATAGCTCCGAAACTATTTGAGATATGAAATTACTTAGCATTACAAATATGTATATATATTTATAATACAAATATTTTATTCGAAACATATTTTTATAAAATCAATAATTTTCAATCTATACGCAATTATATATATATTTTTAACTTTTTGGACATTAAAGCTTAAGTATTGCGATCGTAAAAAAAACTAACCTGAAATGTTGATGGATGTCGACGTCTCATGACCCCCCGAACCCTAAAAAATAGTCTTTGCAATGCCGTCTGTCTGTGTGTCTATTAAAACTTAAAATTAAGGGTAGTTTACTGAAGGGCAAAAAGAGAAAAAGTCGATTTTCTCAAAATCGGCTCTAACGATTTTGATTAAATTTCATTTATAAACATTAATAAATATTCCAAACAAAATGGCTACCCTCAATATTTCGGCAAAATGGCTTTAAGGGCTCCGGTCTGATGCGTCAATTAACATTTTTTATAATAGCTCCGAAACTATTTGAGATATGAAATTACTTAGCATTACAAATATGTATATATATTTATAATACAGATATTTTATCCGAAACATATTTTTATAAAATCAATAACTTTCAATCTATACGCAATTATATGAATTTTTTTAACTTTTTGGACATTAAAGTTTAAGTATTGCGACCGTAAAAAAAAACTAACCTGAAATGTTGATGGATGTCGACGTCTCATGACCCCCCGAACCCTAAAAAATAGTCTTTGCAATGCCGTCTGTCTGTGTGTCTATAAAAACTTAAAATTAAGGGTAGTTTACTGAAGGGCGAAAAGAGAAAAATTTGGTTTTCTCAAAATCTGCTCAAACGATTTTGATTAAAATTCGTATCTAGGCGTTGATTAAGATTATAAATAAACTGGCTATTTTCATTTTCCTATGAAAATGATTTTTAGGGTACTTTACAGAAGCGTTAATTTCCGTATCTCCACAACTATTTGAGAAACTAAACAACTTATCATTGCAAAATTGTAGGACTATTAGAAATAAAAAACTTTTATTTGACATATATTTTTATAAAAGCAACAGTTTCTGAGATATTTGCAAATATATTAATACAATTTTGTGAGCTTTAGTTGTAAACATATACTACTTAAGTCTTAACGCAATAATTCTCCAATGCCATAGAGTAATTAAATATAAGTATCTAAAAAAGTATGTTATTTTTCCTTAAAGCTCTTAGGAGAAATGTTTGCATAGCAATGATCTATCTCCATTTTAGACTCAATAGTCAATATTTACATTTTTTATTGGTCAAAATGTATAAATGAATAATTAAATATCAATGCGATGACTTGAAGATCTGCAACACCTTATAAAATGTTAAAATTTTAACCAGAAATCGAAATTTTAATACGAAGTGTTGACCCTTGTGGAAGACATTAAACTGTTTGAAATGCTCTTAGGTGGACAAAGATGCGCCTCTTTTCTCATTGATTCTATATCATTGTATATTATTTTATGCGTGTTCTTATGTGGAGTGGTGATGATACAATGTACATTATTCCGTTCAGAAATCTTACGAGTTTATAGAAAGAGAGAGAAAGTCTGTGCGGTGCGCCGTACCATTTATTTTCTATAAAAACTGCAAACATACTGGTCTTTTCTCTAGTTTCCTATATTATTACCATAAAGATCTTTGAATCAGTTTCAGCAAATCTCGTTAATTCTTGTGTTTCACAAACTATATGATACTTTTGGTACACACTGTATAATGTGCTGAACCAAAATAACCTTTAACGAAACATCACTAGCTTTATTTCGCTATAAAGGGCGGTTGGCTTGGTTTTCTGTATAGGGAAGGGTATAATTATATAAAAAAATGAGGTGATTCCAACGAATATCGTAGTCAGGGATAAATTCGTACCCTAGATTGGATTTCATGGAGATTCAAATACTCTGTTAGAAATGGTAGATTAGCATTTTTTCTGTTGGCATAAAATAATTGGTATAAAAATAATAGTAGTATTGTTTGAATACAACAAGTTCATTTTATGATTGTATTTGTATACCTATTACTCATTTTGCTCGTTGGGGCCTCCACCCCTAAACCCCCAGTCAGTTTTCTTTGCAAGTGGATGTAAACTAATGTAATTCCAGAGCATTTTTTGATAGATCTTAACGTTTAACCACAAGAGACCTCCAAAGAAAGGTCCGTACCAACTTTAAAGTTGCTCCACCATTTTGAATTTTTTTCGGGGGTTAAAATTATGTTATTTAACTTGTTGGAATTTTTCCGTTGGTTACAAGCTAGAAGCTATAAGTTTGCCAAATTTCAAGTTTCTAGCTCATTTGGAAGTGGGTAAACATTAATGTAAGTAAGAGAGTCAGCCATGTGGCTTTATAGTAGTATAATAATTAATAATACTCTAATGTGAGTTGATGTATTAATAGTTATACCTTTCAGTTGTAGGTAAAGGATGTTCTAACACTAAAACTGACAGAATGGACCAAAAATGTAACTCTAGAGTCATTTTAGTGTCAGCACATGGCGCCCAAGATGACCGAAGGGGTTTGAATGAGAGGTCATGTTAAGGGAATTTTTAACAGCAATGATAAATATTCTTTAAATTGAAAAATGACATCTGTACACGGGAATCAAACCCAATAAATCTATTAAGTTAGCTATTTAATCCATCATGATATGCGTATTTGAGTAGTTGTCATTATACTATTGACAGCTTAAAGCCCACCTAAAGGCTGGTTCACAATGAAAGCTATGATAAGCTATGCTCATATTTGCTCAACTAACTGTTTAGAAAAATAGTGAACCGTATATTTAAATATGATGGTTCACAAATAAAGCTTAACTAATCTTAACTAAACGTGGTGTTATGTTTTTCCGATTGCTAGCCGGGGAATTTTTTCTTCTATCTTGAGTTATCTTACTTTGCGCATGCGAAAAGTGCAGCCTGGGTCAAGTGTTTAACAGACACAGTATGGTATTGTTAAATTAACCAGAGAAATAAAAGAAGTTTTGATTGTAGTTTGTTTCATATGTATCCAATTTAAATGTATCCATACGACGCCATCTTTAATCGTAATTAACAGTTCATTAAACTCTTTTATATTTAATCTAAAGTAGTTTTTAAATTTGTCCTTGTCTATTTCCAAGTCTCACTGAACTAGATCATGATATTCGCTGAATGTTTCCCGTTGAGGGTTTATTTCGTGGCCCTAGATCCTTCCTCCACCTCCTTCATTTTATTCCTCTTTCAAAACAGATGCTGATATCAGCAATTCCTCCTCCTCAGTATTATCAAACAAGACCTTTTGGAGAATGCTGTAACTTCTAGAATTTTTATTTTTTTGTTATTTTCTTTTCGGAAACAATTTGTTCAAGAATAGAAGTATGTTGATTAAGCTATACTTTTTATATACACACATCCTTTAAAATTTTAACATTGTTCAAATATCGATAAAATTGATATTTCTCAATTGCTGGTTTCGTATCAAAAAATAAGAAAATGTAACAATTAATAAACATCGATACATTATATTAGAAGGGGTGTTGAAAATAGTAACATAAAAATTTCACTCATTCTCGAAAAAAAACTGATATTTCCAAACGTATGATTTTTCCATAAGACCTGTCCGGTAGCTAGCGCAATCTATGGTGTATGTGCTCTATCTGTTCTTGTTGGTGTGGAAGGATACCTTGGTCGGTTGTGAAGCTACGCCACGCCACGCCTTTCACTCTCCTACCCACCATCCTACAAAATAGGTTTTAGTCTTACACTCGACAAACCAAGGGCCTTAATTTCACTGGAGCAGACCAGAATGACACCGTTGTGAATTGAAGAGGTAAAAGAGGACCCATATATTGCCTTAGCTTAGCTTAGCTTAGCAGGGAGTGTGAGACCAGGGTGAAAAAACCTTAACTCAGCGTAGCAGAGCCTAGCGTTCTGTGTGAACCGGCCTTAGTCGAAAATAGCTGCGTTATCTGATAGCTCGTGATCTTAATTGATCGCTCATATGCAGCCGACTATTTCCATACGTTCTTCACCGACACTCTCTTAAAATAGTGTTCGATTGCCGTGTCTATGTTTCATTATTTAAATAATATGATATTTAGAAGCCGCTACAACCACAATTAATACATAATACATTTAAATAAGGTTGGCTGAGTAGCGGCTTCTTCTGCCCTTATCTTGGCAGGCACACCCATAATATGATCTAACAATGTATCGCCATGAGATACCTCAATCATCTTCTTTTTAGTAATTTTACCAAGGGCACCTCTGGCCTCATTAGGTCATTTAATTGAAAGTTTATTTTATAATTGGTATAAATAGCAAAGCAATTTGTAATAATTAAACACAACTCAATAAAAATTCACTAGACGATCATATTCCAGTTTTATTTGTTTGTTTTTAGCTTCCAGTAAATGTATCTAAATTATCGTAATAATAGGTGATGGTCGCACATTAAATTGACTAAATAATAGCAACGTATTCATCACGGTAAATTAAGTGTTATAGGATGAAATAAAAAACGACTAAAAAAGGCTAAAATATGCAACATAATGTAGTCTACTGAAGCAGTATGTTCAAAAATTAATAATAAAAAGTTTCAGGAAGAAGATTTATTTATTTATTTTACAGAAGAATTAATGGTGGTCACATAGTCTAAAGCATCAGTTTTAATGGAGACTTTACAACAGCTGATAGCGTGGAGATCAAGATTAGAATATTACCCATGGATATTGGAGGTAGATTTCAAATTTTGAATTATAAAAGATGCATCCCAATATTCTCTCCTAATAATGTTGTTACACTCTCTTTAAACTATTCTTCTCATTATTATTCCGTGTATTGTGATTTTTAGTCATTATTTTAGTAATAATTTTCAATGTTGAATAGTATTGCAATAAACTGGACTGCCATTGACGCGAGAAAGGGGGAAATTAGGGTTTGAATTTTGGTCAGGTGTACTAAGGATAATTCTACTAAATGGTTTTCCACTCTCCCTCCATGATAGTTTGGGTACACTTCTTCTAAGTTAAACCGTCCTCATATCTTATATATTAGCGTAGATAGTTAGTAACACGGGGATGAATAAAAAAACTAGAATAAAAATGAAATATGCTTATAACCCGAACGGCTAGTAAATATCTGTGACGATTTTAAACGAAAACCTTTAATAAGTATAATGATTACTAAAAAGTCTTGGAAATGGATTACCAGTTTATAATTACTAGTTTATCAGAATTTTACACCCAATAATATTTCCAGCCTGTGG
Source organism: Timema bartmani (assembly GCA_902151455.1). NCBI lineage: Eukaryota > Metazoa > Arthropoda > Insecta > Phasmatodea > Timematidae > Timema > Timema bartmani. Next base: position 84,426 of record CABFWB010000484.1, on the reverse strand, counting down.
CCTTGGTCACTTTCTTAAGTCAAGCCTTATATTTTCCACTAATGGCTTGCTATGATTGTCGTAGCTTCACATGCATATATAACCCGCCTTGGTGTCGTAGTTATCTAACGAACTAGTTTTGTGATGAGCTAGACCACCAAGGATGGGGAGATCGAGGTTAAAATCTCACTCAGATGAACTGGGGGTGTTTTTTCCAGAATGGTTTTACACTCTCCCTCTATGCAAGTGCGGGCTCACCTCATCAATATTCAACCTTCCCAGTACCTAACCCACTAGCGTAATTAGTACTTAGGCGTATAAGCTGAACGGGAGCTATATACTATATATATGCCTTATAATCTATCTTAAGGCTAGGACAGGCACATCATCCGGTCTCCGGACGCTAATCTATCACTGTGAAAGGGTAAACCCACATTTCACCAATGATACATTTTTCATCCTTGAAGGGAATTGAGCCCGGGACCCTTATCTCAACAGACAGACACGCTGCCGACTGAGTTAATAATTCAAATAATTTTAAAAGATGTTAAACTGAAAGGAATTTTCGTTGTGTCTCAAATGAGGAAACTTCTGAATGACGAAGCTAAAGGATTCTGAAATGACAGCTTGACATTCGTTTAAAGCAGTTGTGCATGATTTTTTTAAAAATTTACTACAGTGCTATGAAGACAAGAAAAGCCAAATATATTTTGAAAAACTTATTTTCTAAGCACACTAGAACTTTTCCTGGTAATTTAGGATCTGTGTGTGATTAGCAAGAGGAACTATTCCATCAGGACATATCCACGATATAACAGTGATTTCAATGTCGCTATGATTCCTCCATGATGGGAGCTTAATGTTGCTTTCTTAAAAGGCAGGGAAAATTTAATATAAGTATTTAATCCATCCATGGCAGTCAATTTAATGTATTTAAAATGTACAAATTAATTTTTATGATAAGATAGATTGATAAATTGTTTTATGTTTACATGAAATAGGTTCATTGTTAAGATATAAAATTATATGTACAGTTGTATTGTAGGCCTACAATGAATTGATAATTCATTTTAAAACAAATAATTTGAGTATATATTTGGATATAGATGTCACACATAAAAATAAAGTGGCATTTTTTGAAATAGCACATCCATTTTATTTAGAATAAGACACTTACGTCCAGTAGGTATTGATAAAGTTGTTATCGGCTATTTTAGGGTATTTTAAATAGGAACTTATGTACAAAATTAATAATATCACCCCCTCTCAACCCCCTCACTATTTTATATATGTAATAGCTTATCATTTAATAGTTGTAGAACTCTTAAAGAAATCAAAGTGAATTAAAAATATATTTTTAGAAAATAATTCTTTCCGAGTTATAAGCAAATTATTTTTTAGTGGTAGTTGAGTAAATCTGGAGTTGAAATTTGACCAAACTATTACACTCCAGATAATATTAGAAACTCAAAAATGAAGGGCCACGAATTTGGGGAGGGCTTTCCAAATTTAATCTATGAGCCAAAAATAAATATCAAACTAATTTTAGGTGAGAGACAAAAATGTCATTTTGAGTAGGAGACTTAAAAACACTAAATATGAAGACCAAAATCAAAGATAACAAAAATAAATGGTACGGCGCACCGCACAGACTTTCTCTCTCTTTCTATAAACTTGTAAGATTTCTGAACGGAATAATGAACATTGTATCATCACCACTCCACATAAGAACACGCATAAAATAATATACAATGATATAGGATCAATGAGAAAAGAGGCGCATCTTTGTCCACCTAAGA
>CABFWB010000484.1:57169-75913 GCA_902151455.1 Timema bartmani | reverse complement strand
AAAAAAAAAAAAAAAAAAACTTGTAACATGGAACACAAGTTTTTTCCGCAGTTGTGACTTCAAGTCTTCATCCCTTCCCCCACCCCCTTACTAACCACCCACCCATCACCTCCTTTTCTCCATCACTTGGAAATTCCGTAGGGAATAAGGAGTTGAAAAAAAATTAGTTTTTAGGTGGGTAGGGGATTGGGGGTGAGGGTCAATGGGGGAAAAGAGGGTACAAAATACTGTTCTAACAAGTTTGTTCAGAGCAGTCAAAAGGGTTAAAACTTTGTTGTCTTAACAGAATGTAAATTTTCATTGGGGAGACAGAGAGAAAGTTGGAAAGCATTACATATATTAGAGAACCCCAATAAGAAAAGAGAACTGAAATTGCAACGCTGCGAAAAGAGTGAATATGTAACTTATTTTTTTCTGCTAGTTTTCTTGAACAAAAATATATATTTATTTTATTTAGAGTGCTTGTTATAAATATTTCTTAACAAAACCAGTTGAAGTTTCATAAAAATGGCATTCTTTATTTGTTTTGGCTAAGCCTTTTTAGAAGCACAGGGTGGTAAATATTTCTAGGAGAAACTGGTAAAGTTTCAAATAGCACCCAACCCAGTTCGGTGGCCTCATGGTATAACGCGTCACTCTTTCAATAGACTGGTCCACATCTGGCTAAAATCACTTTCGGATGTATTGAGAGTAGTTTTCACTAAACGATTTCCTGTTCTACCTCCACGCAAGTGTAGATACATTTTCTTTTCATAATACCTTTCGCTTACAATATCATCTTTAACGTAACTAAACGTAGATAGTTCAAATGAGTAGTTAGGCATGGCGTTAAAATAGCCTTGATACTTTTAATTAAAAATATTTTTCAAAATTTAAATTTGGGTTACAGGCAGAGGAAATCTATGTGTATTTGACCAGAGCTGGTCAAACAGATGATCGTGATCTACTGGTCAACTGTAGTCGCTAGTTTTGTCGATCACGTGGACGATCGATTAAAATAGATTGAGAATAAGAAAATGCTAAAGGATGTTTCTCAAATCAAAAATATAATATCAACTTATCGAAGCTGTCTTACTGATGACTAATTACAATCCTGCCTTCGTTTATGATAGAATAACTATGAACTATCTTTCAAAAAACTATCCTAAGATTATACGGTGTCATGCAGCAACTTCAAGGTCAAATGTTTAGTGAGAACGTAAGTTTTTAGGGAGATTATATAATACGTGGTGTTATGAAAAACTCAGTTTTAGTGTGTGAAAGGAATATAAGTTTCTATATATAAAACAATTTTACAAATAAAACACCTTATGGGTTCTTAATTTTTTTTAACAATGAAACCAACAATATCCACATAAGCCTATGGCTCCATAGTAGATCTCAAAGGATCGTTCTTTTCTGTAGTTGATCCCTTAAATTGCCGCTTACCACCCGTTAGAGCTATATGTATATGGAATAATTACTCTATTGTGTTAGGAATGAGGTTAGGTCAAATTTATATCAAACGTGTCCACATTTCATGGCGTGAAAGTGAAAAGCAATTCTCGGTACACCCAAATATGATTAGAACCCGATGTATACGTCCTTGGTAGTTCAGTCAATTGTGATAGGGACATCTCGGAGCATTTGACTACCGAAAGGGGTAGCTGTGAATTATTTTCCTCAAAATAACTCTCTTTCTCTTTCTTTCTCTCTGTCTCTCTCTGTCTCTCTCTCTCTCTCTCTATATATATATATATATATATGTATATTATATATATATGTATGTTATATATATATATATATATATATATATATAACATACAGTACTCCTATATTTAATTCACTCCCCTTAAAATAATCACACAGTAAAATAAGTTAATTTCATCATTGATTAAAATAGCTTTAAATTAATTTTAAAGATTTGTATATGTAAATACAACATATTGTGCTTCCAAATTTAATTATATTATATATACACCTGCTGTACATGAACAAATGATACAATGATTAAGGAGAGGTAGGTGAGTCTAATTGTAACATTTTCCTTCTATGAACTTTTTTCCGTAGGAGATCCCTTCCATGCGAAAATGATTACGGAAATGTCCAGGGGTAGGTAGGCAACTGGTATAATGAGGCTACACACGGAATAATGAGGCTACACACATAGATACAGTGATTTGGGTATTTGGGTATTTGCTAATCGTTACACATGTGGTTATAGGATTGCAAGTTTACATTGGACATTCATGCTGTGCAGCTCTGCATCACGTGGTGACTTAAACTTGTTTCACACGTTTGCAGAAAATAGAAAGCAGAATCTGCCTCGGTGGCGCAGCAATTCACAGCCTGTATGTTGACCAATGAATGATGCATTGAAACGCTAAATTAAAACAACTTATTATAAAAATATTTTATTTTCTAGAGGATAAGTATACATTTTAGATAATTCTCCCAATGTATGTTTATAAATTATAACGCTGTGTCGTGGCACACTCCAATACATCGATACACACGCTTTACATTAACGGGCTAGTTCATATATCCTCACAAAGGCCAACGAAGCTGTAAGCTTATTCTGGCTGTAGATTGCATGCGTTGCCATATGCACATGTGCATATATTTGAGACGGTTTTTTTCTGAAATTTGATTGGTTCTCCCGTGCCGAACATCTCAGGCAGAGTGGACGCAGTAAAGATGAGTTTAATTTTAGCGGAACAGCTTGAGCCAATGAGGCGGAAATCTTGTGATTGGCTTAGAGCTCGTAGCATGACCGTATTTATGTTCTGTGCTGGTCTTTCGGTGATCGTGGGAATCCACAGTAACACCTTAAAGGCTGGCTGGATCGGGATTGATATTGTCAATAGCGTGCCGTATCATAATGATGAGTTTCTCTTTCGTGTTAATGGTCATGGCGTACAAAAGCGACTTCTACTTGTGGGGCCATGCCAAAACATTTGTGTATGCCACATTCATCTGCATCAGGAAGGAGCTTATCATTAGAATACGACACGTAATTGACAGCATCACTGCCGCACCAGCCATCTTGGACGATGTTCTTCGCAAGGCTGTAGCGTAGCTCGTCGTGAATATGCAATGGTAAGCGAAAGTTTGAACAGTTACTGTAAACATGCAATACAATGACCACATGTGTAATCCTTGTTATAAATGCCCATGTCACTCTTTTAATGTTTGTCACCTCATTATCCCAGTTTTCTTTTTCTCTTCCTGACCCTGCACATTTTCGCCACCATTTTTTTTAACTAGAATGGATTTCCTTTGAACAAAAGTTCATTAAAATTATTGTATTTTTATTATTTCAAAGAATAATGAGGCTGTTTACAATAATTTTTTTCACTTTATGCAGTTTTTTTTATCCGCTGTCCTTTTATACAAGATCTAGGTGCACTTTTAAACCATACCCTCGTGCGCTTTTGATATTAAGTTTATATATCTTGTGCGCTTTCGATGTCCCCCGGCATACAAAACAAGTCTTAGGGTTTCGGTCAGACTGACAAGCGTGCGAGCGAGCGAGCGTGCAAGTGACTGGGTAGCCAGACTGGCGAGCGTGCGAGCGAGCGCGTGATTAGCAGATAGCTCTCGTTAATTGTTGACGAGGAGGCTCCGAATCTTGGCCGAGTGAACTGAGGGTGGTTTTAACAAGTGATTTATTGTTGTGGTTTTCCCATTCTCTCTTCTCGCTAATGGTGATTCTTATTTGTAAAGGCCTACTTTGATAATATTGAAGTATTTTAACATATCAGTTTTACATATATAGGTATGGTTTATGATCTTACTAATTAAATTAGGCCGTTAGAAGCAAGTGTGCTAAACCTATCTATAATAATAAAAATGTCAAAATGAGAAGTTTTCCTAGCACTCAATGAACCAACATACAATAATATTGCCTAGCGCCTGTAAACTAGACTGTACCGGGTCGAGCGAGCGCGCTTGAAAAATAGAACCAGTTCTATCTTTCAAGCGTGCGCGCTCAGTCTGGCCGCCCACTTATCCTTATGATGATACAGGCAGGACGAAGGGTGACCTTACTTCAATCTATTGCTTATCCATAACCAATATTTTTCTTATTTTTCTCTTCAGGTTATTTTAGAGTTTACTTTAATATTATTTATTAAGTCTTGTTATTTTAAGTGTGTCTGCAGGTATATTATAAAACAATGACAGTAAAGTGTCGTGCAATTTATTTTAATTGATAAGTATGAATTAATTTAAAGATGATGATAAAATAGTAACATTAAAAGAAACTCGTCATAGCTCAATCATATATTACAATATGAAGCATTTTTCCAGATATACTCGTATTATGATTTTGTTATGAATAAACTTATTATAATTTCTGCTATGTAACTAATTTAATTTTCAACTAACTTGCTCAGCACTAGTAAATGATCTAACCTAGATTTTATATAACCCCAGATAAAGTTTAAAGGAAAACTAATGTGGGTGAAAATCGAGAAAATGTTAGTAACAGTGGCTTTTTATTAATACTCACTAACACTTTAAAAAAAATGAAATCGCAGAAAAAAACTTTCTCCAATAATCTATAATAGTGACCAAACTATAATTACATACATTTTTTAAATAATAAAAAATATATTATCGCTTATCATGTAAAACAATCTTCAATTACCCATTTTGAACAAAATATTTTATGGCATTTTTGAAACATCTCAAACTTTCAAAGTTAACTGTAAACCCCCTCTACTTGAAATTAACAGCTCAAAGTTTTATTAAATATGTTAAACATTTCCTAGTTATCCATTTTAAACAAAATTTTTAAATACATTTTCAATAAATATCCAATAATCTATCATAGTCAAATTACCACTAATTTTGGAATAAAAATAACACTTTTTTCTCTTGAGGTATGCCCATTTAACATACAAATATAACTTTTGAACGGAATCCACCAAACAATTTTTGCTGTTGACACTGGTGTAGACAGACATACTAACAGACAGACAGAATAGTAAGACAAGTCAATACTATTCATGCACTTTAAGTCAAACATTTTAACGATCAACCCGCATCGGTGGCGTAGTTGGCTAACGCGCTAGTCGTGTTGAGCTCGACCGCTGAGGACGGGGAGATCGAGGCTCGAATCTCGGTCGGGTGAACTGGGGGTGATTTTTCCTAAATGGTTTTCCACTCTCCCTCCACGCAAATGCGGGTTCACTTCCTCTAAATTTAACCCTCCCAATTCCTAATCCATTAGCGTAATTAGTACTTAAGCGTATAACCCGAACGGTTAGTAAGACGTGGGGGTGCTTAATATTAGTAGTATTTTAACGATTACAAGAATTTCTCTATATAATATAGTAAAAATATATCTAAAAACTCTAGTAGCAGTAGTTTAGCAACCGATGTAGATAGGTTTCAAGTTTTATTTCAGTTTATACACTCAAAATTAATTTAAAAAAGTAGCGTGTTTACTGAACTTTATTTTCCTTGACATCCTGTGAACCTTCTGCCTGAGCACTGAGTACACATCCCAATGAGATCTGGGTACTTATTCTCCTTCTTCCTTTTCGATGGGCTTTAGAGATAGTATTTATGATGTATTTGAAAACTTATATGTCCATTCAAGTTACCTTTTGACCTTTCCTACAAGTGGGAGGAAAAGTATATTGGAAAGAGATAAATATTCATCCTCTTACCGAATATTTTATTTTATTTTGATGGACAGTATATAGCTTATCAAAGTTGGGAATGTAGGTAATCGACTGCTAGCACAAGGTACTTTATTGGAAACATTGATAAGAATTATTATTCCAAATTTTTGATAAAACTTGTTATTGATAGCTAGATAGTATACACACTATTCGCACGGAGAGTATTTAAATTAAAATAATTGTTTTTCAATATATAAAAGCAAGCAAATCCTATACAATTTTTCAATATTATTCCTCTATTAATTTAAACTGTATACTAAAATACGAAAAGTAGGCTGATAAAAAAAACAATGGCAAAATACAGATATAATTTAAACATGTGTTTAAAGATGATATGTATTTTTACGATAAAGTTATAAGCTATTTATATACAATATTTAATCTTTGGCCTTTGGTTCTAGTAAAAAAAATAAGAACTGTATCCCAGAATTAATATTTGGTTGTTAAATAGTTTTTTTAAAAAAAGGAATTTTAGATAGTAATGTTTACTGTTTCAATATTTTTAACCTAATTATGTCGGTTTTTTTGAATTTTGGTTTTATAGACCTTCCTAAAGAAAATGCTCCTTAATACCTATCAGTATGCCAAGTTTAAGATTTGATTGAATTGTTAATTTGGACTGACAGATATCAAAACTATATGTAATTACCCGCCTCATTGGCGTAATTAGCTAATGCGATAGTTTCATATTGATATAGACTGCCCAAGACTGGGAGATCAAGGTTCGAATCTCGCACGGGTGAACGGGTTTTTTCTACATTGTTTTCCACTCTCCCTCCACGCAAATGCGGGTTCACTTCCTATATATTCAATCTTCCCAATTCCTAACCCATTAGCATAATTCGTACTTAAGCGTATAACCCGAATGGGTAATAAGACGCGTTGCTAAGTATAATAATAGTAATAATAATGTTAATAAATAATTATGATAATTAACACCTGGATGCACTCTTAATATAATTTATTCTTGTCTAAAAATAGGTAGGACAGTCCCGAACCAAATAAGGCAACCAATAAATTTTATAAACAGTCTTTGAAACAAAACCTTAATCACCCCAAAAACGGAGTGCAAAAACTAACGCAATTCATATAAAAAGTAATATTTACCTAGGAGAGACCATAAAATATGTAAAAATAAATAATATACATGTTACAAAAAAATTCGGGAAAAAGAGCATCACAGGATAGCAAAAAGCATAAATGAAATAATAGGCTGTCTCTGCAACTACCTGCCAAATTTCTATTTTCTACCCCAACAAAGAATTTTTTTAATTAATTCTCAAATATTGACCCCCCTTCTTTTGTGGATCTAATTTTTAAATTTATAACTTTTGTTATTTTATGATTATTTAGGCTAGTCTTTTTATATTTCGATTGTATAACTTACAACATTTAAAAATAATTTTTGTATTAAATTTTGAAATTCAAAATCTGCCCTTCAATTTTCCAAATATTTATTGTAAAATTTATTAATTTAACTACTTCTATGAATATATGGGATAGTCCATTCACTTTTCCTGAAAACATTTAATTTTTTTTCCAACAAAAATTATTTGTTTTTCAGTTTAGTATATATCCATCCCCCACTGCCGTCCCCCTTTCAATGCCAAAAAAGCTTGTTTTAAAATTATATATGTCCATACTATTATGATTATTAAGGTTTGTCCCATTAAATGAATGTAAATATTTTAATTTCAAGTAAAAATAGAAGTGTTTCTATTCTATTAGCTTAGGAAATTTTCGGTGATGGACCCCATAACCACAGTTTCCATTACTTAACTCTGAAATCGAAGTATTGTTTTACAGTGTTTGGAGTGGCTCTTATATCGGACTGAAAAATTTATATCTTCAGCCAATATTAGAAGTAGTTTCTTACAAACGATTTGGAAATTTGGAAATCCCCCATTTCACCAAGATCCACTTATTAATTTAAAATATTTAAGATTTATTGAAGTGATTGGAGAAATCTTACGACATTATCGTAGTATTTTTAGTTTTTTTATATCTCCTAAAATTATAGTGTATTTTGTATGTGATTGAGAAAAAGACAGACATAATTTCCTTTATACATATTATTATGCTCTAAGATTTCTAAATTTCTTGATTTTGAAGTTATAAATCCTACACACTTACTAACAAATAAACAAACATATATTCTTAGTTAGTTTTATGATGATTGATTGTTGGTTCCCATTATCAAGTTTCTTATAATTAGTTATTTGAGATTTGGACCGGCTAAAAGGTATCTTAAAAATCCACAGTTCTTTTACAAGATGACCGTAATGTCTAAAAAATTATATCTATAAACCTTCTAAAGTTTGTCCATTGAAAATCAAATAATTATAATATAAGAAAAAGGCCAAAAAGTAGTGTGTTTAGTCATCATCTTGAAAAAAAAAATTGTTCGAATTAGTTTGTAATTATCACATATTCTAAATGGATGTCCAACCAATAACCATTGAATATTTCAGCAGCACAATCCGTACAATGATTGAACAAAAAACAAACGAACAAACAGACAAACGACAATTAATGTTTATATAATTAGTAGGATAAAATAAAAAAAGTTGGATAAACAATAGAGTCCTTAAATAATTTTACAACGTTAGAGAGTTCATGGTCTTTCGTTTGGCATCCTTCGTACCAGGATTCACGTAGTTTAGCAAATCAGGCTCACAATTTGTGTATTAACCTCATTAAATATTCCCAAAGAATATTGTTTAGTACTAAGTGTCCTCTTTTTATGTTCTTTGAATCTTTAGCTACCCGAATGATTAGCGGCCGAATGGTCTAAGGCGTCACTCTCTAAATATACTGGATTGCAGATAATGGAGTGATTGGTGGTTTGATACTCAACCAGCTGTACCGAGGGTGGTTTTACCTTAATGTTTCTCCAATCTCTCTCAAGGAATATATGGTTACAACTTCTATATAGTCTAGTATTCCTTATCCCTAACATTTTAGCGTAATTATTACATATTATATATCTCGAATGTATGGCATGACCTGGTTAAAAAAAAACAACTAAAGATTTCATAAATATATTGATAAGGTATTTAATTTGAAATTAAAGCAATTGGCCCTTTGGCATGGATATGCAGAGCCATAGAAACAAACGGTTATCTTTAAGAATTTATATTGTTTTGCAATTTTATTTTTGGAAATGGTTCGTTCAAGAATAGAAGCATGTTTATTAAGTTATAGTTTGTATATACACACCTCTATAATTTTAACAGTGATCAAATATCGATAAAACTGCCTTTTTTCAATAGAAAACTGCCAGCTTCATAACAAAAAATAAGCAACTGTAACACTTAATAAACATCGATACATTATCTTAGAGGGAGTGTGGAAAATATTAACATAAAAATTTCACTCGTTCTCGAGAAAACTGACATTTCCAAACGTATGATTTTTCCTCAAGACCTGTCTGGCAGCTTGCGCCATCCACGGTTTATGTGATCCATCTTCTCTTGTTGGCGCGGAAGGATACTTTGGTCGGTTGTGAAGCTATGCCACGCCTTTCGCCCTGCCACCCACCATCCCACAAAATAGGATTTAGATTTTCACTCGGCAGGGCCAAGGGCCTTAATTCTCATAGAAAAATTGTAACAGTTCCTTGAGTAACATTCTCATCCTTTGAATAAAAAGTAACACATTAAATTATTAAACCATTTTGCTGGAAGCAGTTCTGAGTATTGGCCATTGCCACACTCTTCCATGTCTTGTCGGAAAAAGGTATAGCACACAGAGATATATCTTTTTTGTCTTTTCTTTCTGAAACCGCGGTGTGAAGCTTAAGCGCGCAGGATGGGAATAAGTGCCGGTCTGCATTGAGGTATCACTATAGCTAGGCGTATATATTAATACCTGTAACTAAGGTTACATTTTCAGGTATCTATAAATCTCTTTGCATATTTTCTTGGCTTTTGAGCTTACTTATAATGTTATCACACAATTGTTACGTCCATAAGATTTTATTTAATAATTTCCTTATCTACAATTGTATGTAAGCTGCCTTTTATTGAGATAATTCATTCATTTATCTGAAAATTTATTCATGCTAATGTAAAAAAAAAGTTTTTGAAGGTACCTCTTTTTAGTTTTGTTTGTGAGAAAAACACTGTTTTACCAAATAATGTGGATGCATAAAATTACTGAAAACTTACCTCAAAAACACTCGTTAACAGTTAGATTTATAAATTATTAGTTTGTTGATATTTCCAAGCCCCTTGGTGACAAGCAGAATTACAAAGACGATGTATACCTTAAAATTAAAAATGATTTATTTTTTATAAATTTAAGAGGCAAGTGTAACCACATTAACAGTAGGATTTTTCAACATTAATTTTGTTTGCTAATGAGATAGCGTTTGGGAAATACAATATAATACAAGGAATACAATAGAAGGGTTTCCTTCAAGACCAGAAAAGTACTTTTTGAGTTTACTGGAAACAAACATACAGAAATTCTAACACATGAACATATGTTTTATTATGTATATCTAATCAAAAAACCGAATTAAACGAAATCTAAATAATATGTTTTACATACAATTACAAACAATTTTTTTTAATATAGATAATTATATTTAAATACTATTATAACTTAGGTTTTTAATACCATAAATAAGTAGTTTTATATTCTTTTTTATATTTATTTACACATTTTTACTCCAACTGGACTAGTAAGGATAATTCTAATTTTATATTAATTTATACATTTATATTATTGGACGTGTTTTTTAAACATATGTTACATTGTTGGTTGTTTTATTTCAGATAATATGTTAAAATAAAGTATAACTTTCTTAAACCTCTTCAAATTAAAACGTATTTGCTTCGCAGAAAAACAATATGTCTCCTGATTTATAAACGTTGGACATGTGAACAATTAGAGAAACGATGAAACGTTGTTCTATTCGGTTGGTACATATGTACAACGAGAAACTCCTATTCACTAAAAGTAACAAATATATTCCTTTTCAAATGTATCACGGCTAATCACGTAGACAAGTGGACATACAGAGCTTTAGAATCAGAATCGGACTTTCTATCTCTCCCTCTCCATCCGTTCCATCTATTTTATATTGTATCATCTTGTACGCAGTTTTGTCTAAATTCATTTTTTCCCCTTCTAAAAACCATAGCAGCGTATTACTGAATATGAAGAGATTAATGGTAGAGGCAAAATCTCTTTGCCATGACAATACCCGGAGTGAACAATAGGTAATGGAAGAAAACGAGTGAAAACTGATACAAACATAAGCGAAAGAGATGTAGATGGAAAGGAGAATGGGAAATGGGGAGGTGGTTGGACAAACTTGGGACGATCAATAAAAGAAGCTACGTCAGAGCTATTACTACTACGGCAGATTTGGTACGGGGGTTGGGAAAGCGGGAGAAAAAAAAAAGACGGTGTAGGGGGTGGGTTTTGGGTGGGAGGCTTGTGGGATGGGTTGTTGGAAGCACGAAACAAGGGAGGTAACATCACTTTCTCACGGGTCAACAGATATCTCATCCAGAGAAACTAATATAAACTACGGTTGGAAATTTTCAACGGAGGCAGATTTGCAGCACTGCCAAGATAATTATTTACATTCTCAAGAACCAACATTATTTAGAGCTGTTGTAATATACTTTTTTAACAAAATATTTTAGAGTTATTAAATCGATTTATTGTTAGCACATAAGTTACTATGCATTTCCATCCTCATGGTAATGTGGTCAGTATCTTGGGTACTAATATATAGATATGTTCTTGGTTCTAATCCTGTAGGAAACATCAAGGCCGTAATCGTAGGGGGGTCAACCCCTCCCCCCAGAATTTTATGAACAAAATTGATATGGCTTTATTTATGGTTCAAGCCATATCAAAGTTAAGGTACAAGTACAAATTAGGGGGCTGTGTTACCATAAAAAGCACTTCAGAGAGCTTCAAGAAGTCTTTAATATTTATAACTTTTTTCTAGCCTTCGGCAGTTATGTTGTTCTATTGACATAAAAAACACTTCAGATAGATTCTAGAAGTGTTTAATAATTATAATTTTTCCTAGCCTTTGGCAGTTGGGGGATGTGTCCACCAACCACCCCCCTTCCCCCTTGCAATTAGGTTGGCTACGGCCTTAAGTACCATAGCTATGTTTCCTGAAGAGGAATTGTTCCTATGATCATTATGGTCTGGGTAATTAAGCCTAAGCTAGGTTTAAGACCTCTACTGGCACCACGTTACTATCATTATCATTATTATATCAAGTAGACGAAGTGAATGCACCTACTTTATTTCCCAAACTCAGAAGACCGTTTCATATCCATCACCGTCAAAATAATACCAGGAACAGAACCTGATGGCATACGTATAAAAAACACATACCATTTAGAAATCAACACATGAACATGGAAATATACCTTTCTACTAGTACTGCCAACACTTTAATGTTTTTGGGATGAGGAATGTGAGCCAAAATTTTCGTTTAAAGCAAGAGTAAAACCATAAAAGAAAATACACCCTCATTACAAAGGACAGGGATAAGAACCAGAATTCCTCAAAGCAGGCCTTCTAGTTTATTTCTAGAGTGAAGCCATATACCATGTAGCCACCAAAAAAGTGACACGGTAATCAACTCATTGTATATCCAAGTAACCAATGGCGTATAAAAGATTATGACGTAGGGGGTGTTTCAAAGCTATTATTTTTATTTTTGTTTTAGTGTTATATAGCTCTAAAATCCTTTTAATTGTGGTTTAATTCATGGTATGGTCAAGAATCAACATGAAATATTGAGTAACACTAAATGATTTAAGTATTAATAATAATTTTTATGTCTTCGAGGTTAAAATATATTTTTAATGTAACTAATAATATTTTTATTCTGTTCATATTAATTGTGTTACCACATTAATGATTTAGCTAAGCTATATGAAATAATGAGTAGTTTAAAATGTAATTAAAATAAAACACAAAAACCATCTCACATACTGTATATCATGAAAAAATTAACACAATTAAAGTTTAAGAACAACTATACGTTTTATAACGTATTTTTAATACTAAGGAATAATGTATAAATTATAAAATGTCCAGGCAAGCGATGGTTGATTTGGGGTACCCAAATACATTTAGGAGTTAAATTTGAATAATCGGTGCTATATTTATGGTTAGCCCCAAGAGACCCAGACATAAAGACTTGTTATCTAAAAATATCAGTTTTATTTAAGATGTACATTTTATATTATAGAATATTATTATATAATTTGCATTCTTTACCAAGATCTTGTTAGTACAAAGTTGAAGATGATTTATAAGGGGGAAGAAGGAGGGCTTAAGCGAATAGTAATACCGGGATCACGAACAACTTAACATTAACTTAAAGTTAATTTAACGTAACTTAACGTAAAGGATCTCCTTGTGATGTGTTCAAATGGAAGCGATCACAATGCAGTTAACTTAACGTAAGAGATGTCCTGGAAGGTCTTTTACTTTAAGTGAACGTTACATGAAGTATATCACGTGATCTAGCCAGCCAATCATTATGCGAGTGACGTCAACAGTGCTATTTATTAATTCATTTGTTGGTTTTAAGACCAAGGTCTACTTTTTATCTTAAGTTCTAGTGATCAGACATTGAAACAAAGTAATTAAACTAAAATAAGAAAGCTAAATTTATCAAAACGATTTAGTAATAGATATTTATTATATCGATTGGAAACTGTAAACATTCACAGATCATCACTTTACAAATAGTACATATCACAGATCACACTCGAGAATGGAGATGTTTGGCTTGAGTTATTACGTCAAGTTACGTGAATCGTAATCACACATCTGTTTTCTTAAGTTAAGTTAACTTTAAGTGAACGTTACGTTAAGTTAACGTTAAGTGTATCGTAATACCGGCATGAAGGCTTGGTAAAACTGGCAACACGTTTTGGTGACTGCGTGCTTCAGGGCGCTACTCTCGCAGTATACTAGATTGCCGATGACGGGGATATCGAGGTTAGAATATCGGTCGAATGTATTGGGGATGGTTTTTCCAAAATTTTCTTCCACTTTCCCTCCACGAAAATTAGGGTAAAATTCCCGTAGATATAGTCTTCCTAATCCCTAACAACATTAGCGTGGTTAGTACTTAAGCGTGTAACACATCCGGATAGTAAGCTGAGATGCTAAAATAACATACTACGGTTCTAAAATATAGTTTTATATAATTATTAGTATAGCTTCATTAAATACCGTGGAACATTTTTTTTTTTAACAGAAGTGAAAATAAACAGTTTCTTATTTCCCTTAAATCATTATTTATGGCTTATTTTTATTTTTGATAATATTGAGCGAGGAAAATTCTAGTTTTTAACGTATCCCGGAGCTAAGGTAAGAAGAATCGATACGTCATCAATCAAGCTACTTTTAGTATGCTTCCGCAAATATGATGCAGTGCAATTTTGATTAAATGAGCCTTTAATATAACACAAATTTTTTTGTTTGCAAAAATGGCAGAGTTTTACCTTTTAATTCATTATTTTGTTGTCATTTATTGTTTAAATAAATAGCGACGGATTCAGACCAAGTGACTCTACGTATTAAACTGAAAAAGTAGATATATTACTCTTCTAGATGTCATATAAGGCTCTTATGAAAATTGGACCATACTTAAATTAATTATAACATGATATACTTAATTCTATTGCCACGTAATACCATCAGTTCGGGTTATACACTTGTGTGTTCCTTACGCCGATGGTTTATGGTATTAAGAAGGATAAATTTATAGGAAACGTACCAGCATTTTCGAGGAGGTAGAGTGGAGAACCATTTTGTAAAATCTACCCTCAGTACACTTGACCGAGATTTGAATCTCGATCTCCCCTTAATCGGCAGTCTAGTCTTCTGCGAGAGTAGCTCGTTAGACCAGGCGGTTCATAACATACTTAAGGGGACCTACGTCACCATCAGGGCTGAAGTGGGTGACGATACACACGGACATGATTGAGGAAAATTTCGGCTGAACCAATCTTAATTCCGTCACGATCAGCAAGTTCAGACATGTGGTATCCTCATCCAGTATCTCTCTTTGACGCAATCATTTGACACGCATATCGTTCTCATGATGGAGTTGAGGATACAGGATCATTATCTTTACCACATCGTTCAATATTTGTTACGAATATTTTATACGAGTGCATTAAACACGTCTGGATCCAACATTACTGATGTGTAACACTCTCTAATCTAAGTCCATCCTTGAATAAAATTTGGCTCACTCAATTAAAACCACTGTGAAACTCGATTGTGTGTATCTGGATCCGAGCGGAACCAAAGGTTTGGCTCGTCAAAGGATCAAATCGGATGGTTCTGTTCGTTGGAAAAGTTGGATGATCGGAATTTCCATCGAGCCGGATTCTAAAGTGTTGGTGAATGATCAAGTCGATCATTAGATTCGCTAAGATTCATTGATATCCACTTATCCGCTTCCGTAGCCACATGGTCAAACGTGGTACTCTCGCAGTATTCTAGACTGCCGATGATGGGGAGAACAAGGTTCGAATCTCAGTCGGGTATATTGAGGGCGGTTTTTCTAAAATGGTTTTCCGCTCTGCTTCCAAGAAAATGTTGGTACACTTCTTATTAATATAACCCCCATACATACCATAAGCCATGCCACTAGTACATAAAGGTTTAACTCTAACGAGTAGTATGACGCTAGTATAAGGGGAAAACATTCACCTTCAGACAATTTGTTGACATATGGTGATTAATAATCACGTTATATATAGACTGTATGTAAAAACAAGATAGTAAGCCCGAAGTACAAGTAAAGGCGAAGATGGGTTGATTTGATTGCTAGATCGATTGAGAGGCTCAATTCCAAGAAATGAAACAATAAAGTTTGTCGTGCCAAAGTCAGGCTGAAGTCTGATTCCTATTGAGAAGGCACGTGTTTGGATAGTTTTGTTTTAGCTACAGAAAATGGTGGACATGTTTTTTTTAAAATTCTGATAAGTCAAGTACTCAATTAAAATACATCGGTATTAAATAACAGATTCAAATGGATATAATATGAATCTATATATAAGGATGGTTTGGGCCCATCGGAGAAATGAGATACTTCTCGAACGAACTTAATAGCTGACAATCTTACACGTTCATCCTAGAATATATCCTGAGCTATGACACTCGTGACTCTATTGCGTCAGCCCGTAGTATCCATATCAACCATGTGGTCATTGTCTGTTGGCAAAGATAGTACCAGATTTCACGGATAGACCATTGACATGATGGATGACCATTCGACAAAACTAGTAGGGTGCTTACACACCAAAAATAAATGTCATGATTTTTGATTTCCATGCCTAGTAGTGAAATTTGTACATGCAGGCTATACCGTAACATGTGGGACCCATTTCAGCGCAGAGTAGGAGACACAAAAAAATTAGAAAAGCGCATATACACATGTGTCCCATTTGACCTTATTTCCGAGTTGCATCCAAGTATTACCACTAAATAGTTTTACACACCATACTAAATATTTCTCGACCAGTTGAATAATCAAGTTCTATAGGGTTGTTCTTGATTATTCAAAACAACGGAATTCTACAATACGATGACAGCAGGTTTGCATTCAGACCGAAGGTGGCCATTTGGAGCACTTCCTATAATGTTAAAAAAAACTCCACATTACCGGAGTACAAACATTACTATTACTCAGAAACAAGGTCGATATAGACCAGGGGTTTCCAACTTAAAAATGCCCGAGGGCAATAA
The DNA here is from genome assembly GCA_902151455.1 of Timema bartmani. Classification (NCBI taxonomy): domain Eukaryota; kingdom Metazoa; phylum Arthropoda; class Insecta; order Phasmatodea; family Timematidae; genus Timema; species Timema bartmani. Next base: position 59,480 of record CABFWB010000484.1, on the reverse strand, counting down.
ATTAATCCATGAGTATATTGGTGGGCCGCATCATAATTTGATAAGGGGTGGAGGAATATAGTATTCATCTAGAATCACAAATATATTATAAAATGGAGCGCCATAGGTTTATTACTGAATTAACATCAGTTGGAACTTTCATGGATTATTCCTACTCAATTCAAAACTTTCCGTTCCTCACTTAGAATCATAAATTTTCCAATAGTTAAATTATTTTTTCATGAATCTTCGTGGGCTGAAAGATAAAAGGCATCGCAAGCCTCATGTGGCCCATGGGCCACGAGTTGGAAAGACCTGATTTAGAACCATGTTTATATGATCTTCCTCATTTTTATTTATCCTGTCCACAGCTGAGGTAGGACCTACATGTTATAGTACATCCTGTGTTTATTTTAAAATTAATATTATTAGATCCCTCATCTTAGGACATGGGGACACATTTCGAGCTCACCTGATCTGATTTTCTGATGATGGGGATATTTTGATTCAAATTAAAGCCAGACTCTTCAAAGGATTTGGTCCTAAACTGTTTCCTAGCCTTCTCCCAGAAGTGTATGGGTATACTTCTATTAGATTATATCCTTCTAATTCTCACACAATTAGTGTAAAGTATGCATTTATATATACCATTAGAAAGACGCGAAGAAAGGAATACAAAATACATTATAATTTAATTTTTGTTTGTTATTTTACTAGATATATCTTTACCATCTCGGGTAAGATGGATACATTAATCACGCTAGTTATTTAGGAAAGAATATGGTATAATTTATTGGAAATCTACCCTCTTTTTCTTAAAGGAACTACAGGAAAGCATTCTGGAAAAAATTACACTTAATACACCCGACATGTGCTTTAACCTGGACCACACCATCACGAGTCCACCAGACTGATCAAGTCTGACATTTAGACGACAGGACCACCGACTCATGAAAGGACATGTCATTATACTATAAAGCCACATGGCTGACTCACTCACTCACTGATATTAATGTTCACCCACTTTCAGATGAGCTAGAAACTTGAAACTCGGCAAACTTATAGCATTTAGCCGGTTTCCGACGATAAAATTCCAAAATGTTAAAAATTTTAATTTTTAGCCCCCGAAAAAAAATTCAAAATGGTGGAGCAACTTTAAAGTCGGCTTGGACCTTTCTTTGGAGGCCTCTTGTGGCTAAACGGTAGGATCTATATAAAAAAAAGAGATCAAACCAGAGCTAGATTTTTTGATTTTAGGTACATTTTGCACATTTTCCAAACATTTTTTAAATTTTCTGACACATTTATGGGACAGCTAGAATCATAAAATTGTAAAAAATAAATCAACGTTTAAAACAACGCTGGAATTACATTAGTTTACACTCACCAGGGGTTTGGGGGTGGAGCCCACAACGAGCAAAGCGAGTTAAAATATAAATCCCTAAGCTATGACCTCACTGATTATTGATATAAGTATATTAAACATATTTGTATACATTAGTGGTGTAGCCATGGTTACTTTTGGAGTGTTTGCACCACTCCAACCTATATTATCTCCCCCAAATGCTAGGCATAAAGCTTTAATTTGTTTTTTGTAATTTCAAACTGATTTATATTATTATAATTATTTTAACTTTTTCTTTGGTTTCCAAAGAAAAAAAAATCCCTTAAATAACCACGGTAGGTACCGTTTAATATGGAAGTTTTCTAAACGTTCTTATCTTTTGCCTCACGTTAAGTCCATTACACGTTTTGTGAAATGACCATGAGGTGAGGTAAGTTGGTGAAATTTGGTATAACAAAGACACTAACATAGAGAATAGTGCGTTAAGTGTTGGATATTAGAGTTTCTTAAGGATTGTGCTACCGTTCACTGGAGAGTCTGACTCTTGAACTAAGTTAATATATGGAATATTTCCAAATGTCGTATAGCTTAACCAGATATGAAGGCTGTGAATGGAATCAAGTTTGTATTTTAACAACACTCTTAATCGCATTTTCAACCGGATATATCTCACTCAGACTAAACAGATGGGCTATATTTGACTAAGAAAACATTAATAATGTGTACGAATAACGTTACCCATTTTTATTAAGCTTTAACGAAGTGAATACAAGGTTTTATCAGTTTGTTTTGAGTGGTTCAACTGCAGTGATGAGCTTCAACAAGTTACTTTTTACTTTCTCTCTATCTTACAGGTAGAGAAAGTATGGTGATCGTCAAAAAAATCGAACTCGAGATTTTGATGAATCTTGACGTTTCATGACTCCCTGAATCCGAAAAAGTGGTTTTGGAATTTCCGTTTGTCTGTCTGTCTGTCTGTCTGTCTGT
>CABFWB010000484.1:43846-54771 GCA_902151455.1 Timema bartmani | reverse complement strand
TCTTATGTGGAGTGGTGATGATACAATGTACATTATTCCGTTCAGAAATCTTACGAGTTTATAGAAAGAGAGAGAAAGTCTGTGCGGTGCGCCGTACCATTTATTTTCGTGGGTGACAGTTTCAAATGTTGAACAAAGTTGCGAAATTAAATGTCGTGTTAAATTGGGAAAAAATCTTAAGAATTTAAATCTTGGATAATACTTATTTTATAAATTTTGAATCTCATGATTTTGTTTCTGATGTATAAGAACCTTTAAAGATGGTCAAGAACCTGTTTAAGACTAGCCACAAAGTGAATTTAATTTCTCTGGTCTCACGGAGGAGAAAATTGAAGTGATTTGGATTTATTTGTCTCAAGATCATCGGGTTGACATAATATTGATTAATGAAGTGTTGAGTAACGATTAGGTAGTTTTTCTTAAAATATTTATTGAAAATTTTTTGGATAAAAATGGGTGACCACATATTGGGCTGTTCATTCATTGGATGGAGAAAAAATATTGCAATGTACTTGAATATGTATGTGGTCTTTAAAGGAGTTATTTTTATTTTGGCAAAAAAATTATTTCCAGAAATATAAAACCCATCACACACTGTCAATTTGGCTTCTGTCTTTAATTTTATGTTCCCAGAGATAAAGTTGTTGCTTGAGGTTAAGCGTTTTGAAGATGTAAAAGCTTTTGATACAGAAATAAATGAAGAATTGAAAAATGTTTCCAAAGAGGACTTCACTTAGGCTTTACAGGCACTTAGCTGCCTGAGTTAAAGTTATACAGAGCACAAAAGTAACTATTTTGATGATTATTATAACTAGATATTGATATTAATTCAGTCCGAGAATCTTATAATTATTGTATATATTTATATTCACTTAAAAAGTCAAATTTTGAACAAATTCCATTTGAAAATAAAAAACTCCTTCAAATGAAAACCACTCTCACTCCACCTGAATAATATGTCCCTAGTTTATATTATATTGCTGGTAAACATGTTTATCAAACCTATTATTCTTTTTATTATATTAAAAAATATTTAAATATATTATTATCATATAAAAGTTATATTTGCTATTTGTTTTTTAAAGGTTGTTGCTTGATGGACTACATTTTGGGAACAAATACAATACTTATCGTGGGGCTATCTTTTACGTTTATAATGAAGAGTAAATTAATTCATCACAATTGATGTTTGGATCTTATTTCACTTTATATTATGTGGATATTGAGAAAATTAAATAAAGAGGTATGCCAAGAAAGAGAGAAATATATAATGCAAACCATAGCTATAAATAAAATAGGTACATATTTTATTTATTGATTTATTTATATACAACTCAATCAAGATATACTATTGTTTTATAATAAATAATTATGATAATGTAAACAAAATCAATTTTTAAGCAGGTAAATTGTATTAAATGAAAAATAAAAACCAAAATTACAAAAGGAAAAATCTGTTTCTTGGATAAAGTCGACCAAAAAAATATAAGCTTAAAACAGATGTAGGCCTAGTCCTTATATTTCAGTTAGCATATTTATACAATATTGAAATAATTTTGATACAATATAAGAATATTTCACGTAATCTAAACCTAAATCTAAAAAGAAATGGAAGTTGATCTTTTAATTTTGAAGTATCCTACTAATATGAAAGCTAATAATTGCATATTTAGCAACGTGTCTTACTACCCGTTAAATTATACACTTAGTTATTAGCTACACAAATGATCTAAGGGATTAGAAAGGTTAAATTTATACGAAGTATAACCTCATTCGTTTGGAGGTAGATTGGAAAACCATTCTGGAAATACCACCATCAGAAAATCCAAACGAGATTAGAACCTTGATATCCCAGTCATCAGCAGTCTAGTCTACTGGTGAGAATAGTGCCTTAGACCATGCGGTCACCTAATCGGGTTCTTGTACAATTAACTATATAATAGGGTGACCTGGTGGTCTAGGGGTAAGGTGTCAGACTTCTGTACTAGGGGTCCGGGGTTCAATCCTCGGTCCCGGCACAGATTTCTCTGATTGACAAACCCTTCCTTCACCTCTGACAAGACGTGTATTAATCACAACTTGTGAATGTGAGGAATGCCAGGCCTCCACCGTGGTTCGGATTCCACGTTAAACTGTAGGTCCTTCATTTCATCTCACAATCACCCTACCATTACACATTAGCGTAAGTGCGTATAGTCCTAACGGGTAGTAAGACGCGGTGCTAATAATAATAATAATAATAATAATAATAATAACTATATAATAATAGTGATGCTTGGAAAATCAAAATAACCTTTAGATTACATCTGTACATTTGAAAAATGATACCTAGTCCAATTTAAAAGTATGTAAAGTGTTTTTAAGGTTTTATATTTTATATAAAAACCTATAAAACAATCCAACATTATCTTAAAATTTCCTGTGTGACCCTATCAAAATGTGGCTTTATTTGATAAAAGGATAGATATGTATTTATAAACTTTTGTTTTGATCTCAGAAATACCCACTTCAATGGTGTAGTTAGCTAACGCGCTAGATTATTGTTGAGCTAGACTGAGGAAGACGGAGAGATCGAAGTTCGAATCTAGCTCGGGTGTACTGGGTGTGATTTTTCCTAAAAGGTTTTACACTCATCTCCTTTACAAATGTGGGTTCACTTCATCTATAGTCAACCTTCCCAATTCCTAACCCATTAGTGTATATAGTACATAATCGTTTAACTCGAACGTGTAGTAAGACGCGGTGCTAAGTATATGAACAATAGTTATCTCAGAAGTACAATATTTTCGCGTAGATTTTCGTTGAATTATTTTAAAGAACTTTGAATTAAAATTTTAACTTTTTAGCTCTTTAGAAACTAGCTGATAATGTTCACCAACTTTGAATAAAGTGATAGTGAAGACATATCATGTCACCTAAAATTTTCGAGATTTCTAAAAGTGTGCATCAAGTTTCGATGCTTTGCCCCATATCCCTCTTCCTGATGGTTAAAATGGTTTTGGTTTGTGGCCGTTGAACATATACACCGACAAACGGAATTACGAGAATCAACATTTCAGGTTAAGGGGGTTATGAAATATCAACATCCATCAACATTTCAAATTTGATTCTATTTGGTTTATCACTAAATTTACTACACGAAAAGGGTCGCAAATTTAAAAAAATTAAATTAAAGTTTATATTTTAGTTTTATCATGGAACAAATAAACATATAATCCAAATATTAGATCTGAATTTCTATAATAGAATCAAACTAAATTAAACTTAAAGAAATGTGGTATTTGAATAATTTTTGATGGCTTGTTTATAATTTACACACGTTTAATAATAAACTCTAATTTATTTAAAATCACTATTAGTGAATAAACAAGATAATATTCTTTTATTAAATACTTAATGATCATTGAGTCACAATAATGCTGCATTTATATATTAATTTTGCAAACATCAATGATAAGAATATAAAATATATCCATTAATTTTTTTTACAAAGTCTCACTCATTTATTTTATTTGTTTATAAATACTCCACTAAAAATAATTTAGATAGCATAGACTGCTCTTGAACTAAGCCTTAAATGAGAAAAGTGCACTCACTAATATAGCACTGTGAGGAGGCTTGCATACAAAATGGCCTCAAAGAAAATTGATATTTTTTCATATATTATTATTATTACCACGTCTTACTACCCATTCAGGTTATGTGCACATACGATAACGTGCAATGGTAGGGTGATTGTGAGACTTACAGTTTAAGGTGGAATGCGAACCACAGGTGGAGGCCTGGCATTCCTCACATTCACAAATTGTGATTAATACACGTCTTGTCATAGGTGAAGGAAAGGTTTAGCAATCAGATAAATATGTGCCGGGACCGAGGATTGAACCCCGGACCCTCAGCACAGAAGTCCGACACCTTACCCCTAGACCACCGGATCACCATAATGATTTCTTATAACTTTATTGACAATTGAACATTACAGAGCATGCCAATTGAAAATTTATATCTCAGATTTAGTTAGGTAGTATCATTTATTTACTTATTAACAAGAGGATCTTTAACTCTTATCAACTTTGAACAAATGGCATAAAAATAAATTGATCACGTCAAACACATTATAATATACTCAAAATTATGTAAATAATTTAAATTAATGCACGTTATATCGAGTTTTGATTAAATACTATACGTTATAGACAAATATTAAAGATAAATATGATATTTTTTTTTGCATTACCTTCCCATATTAATTAATTAATATAGTTAAATATTTGTTTCATAATTCATATAAAGATAAATATTAAATACCCCATATCACAATATTAGAGAGTGCTTTATTTATTAGTAGATTTTCAAAAGAAAAATCTAATCAAAGATATTAATTTCCAATATTTTATAAATGCTATTACGTGAATTAATATACTATACATATAAGTAATTTTATGAAAGATAAAATACCAAATAAATGGTTTATTTTTAATAATTGAAAAATTATTTAAAATTGCAACGATGTATTTTCGCTAAAGCTTACTGATTAAAATGGCTTAGGGATTATTTCATTTTAAGTATACTTTGGAAATATGTTAATAGACTAAACATTGAATATAAAATAACGAAGAATCTACTTCAATGGTCGAACGGTCTAAGACATCACGCGCTTTTTAGACTAGCCTACTGGAAACGGTGAGATTGGGGCTGGAATCAGGTTACAATCTACAAAGGGTGGTTTTCCCTAAATTGATTTTCACTTTCCTACCATGTAAATGCAGGTATATAACATCTAAATTACTGGATTCCTTATCCCTATTAAAATGGAGTTTTGTCATGTTTGTGTGTACCCTAAGTAATTAGACATGGTTATCTATTTTCCTTGGTTTTGTTCTGTCATGATGGCTTGCAGGAAAGGTAAGATTTCATGCAAGGTAGTTATGTGGGCTCGAAATTATATTTAGGTTTGTGAATATTGGTTTAATAGTAGACACTAAAAGACGATACAAAAATGTGATTTTTGTTTTAGTATAAAGAATTAGAAGAATGGGCACCCGTGCTCCTGAAAGAACTGGCTTTACTTGTGAATACTTAGACCAACCAAGTTGACTGATTACTACGCGGTACTTCTAACGAGACTGATACTGGTATCCAGGGATCCGATAATTCCCTCCAATTACCAGTGCTATCGATGACCCGAAGATCTGTATCGATAAGGGTTCGGGCAGCGTGACCACCTGCGAGACTAATGTGACTTTGGCAGCCTAGTCAAGGACTTTTATACCAATATACGGCCCCCTTTCAGCCTCGATAGTTTAAAAATTGTTATGAATTGTCAGCACTCTGCTGCAACCTCTCGTGCATCCTACTTCATACATCCTAGGCCAGAAAATATAAAACTTGCGTCCAATCGAGTTATGTAATTGAATACAGACAGCTCTCTACAACTTACACAACAGCCAATACAAATATTTAAATATTGCTTAGTGGTTATGGCGGTAGCGAAATAATGACACATACAAAGTTGATTGAAAGAAATATAAATGAATTATTTATCAAAAAAGAGCTATATTTGATATACAGTATAGTCCGTTAAAGTGTTATTATCTGTTTCTATAATTTAATATTAATTACTTTTATTTTATTCGTATTTTTTTTAGCATCACGCCTCACTGGTTACTCCGTTTATACGTAAATATACTAACTACTCTAACGAGTTTAGGATGGGTAAAGTTTCATTTAGCATTAAACCTTGCAGCTAATGAAGATACTTAATTTTATTCAAATATTTATTTGTTTCTTCGTACTTAGATCACACAAGATTACTTGAAACTTATATTGTCTAGTCCTTGAACAAGTGTAGAGAAAGTTTAATAGGAAATATATCAACTTTTAATCAGGAAGATGGAACTTAAAAGAGACGTTTGAAAATATTTGCTTCCATTGTATTTCTTTCGACTATATAATATAATAGGTAGATCTGATTATGCTAGTGGTGCTAACTACTGAGCCAATATTGTTAGCATGTATTTGTTAACGTTCAACTAAATGAATCTAGACTATACCAAATGCATACCAAATAATTAAGGCCCTTGGCCATGTCGAGTGCAAGTCTAATACCTATATTGTGTGATTGTGGGATGGAGGGTGAAAGGCGTGGCATGGCTTCACAACAAACCAAAGTATCCTTCCGCGCCAACAAGAACAGATGGATCATGGAAACCGTAGATGGCGCAAGCTGCCAGTCAAGTCTTGCGGAAAAATCATACGTTCGTAAATATAAGTTTTCTTGAGAACGAGTGAAATTTTTATGTTAATATTTCCAACAGCCCTTCTAAGATAATGTATCGATGTTTATTAATTGTTACATTTACTTAGTTTTTTTATGAAGCTGGCAGTTTTCTATTGAAAAATGTCACTTTTATCCATATTTGATCACCGTTAAGATTATAGAGGAGGTGTGTATATAAAAAGTATAGCTTAATCAACATTCTTTTATTCTTGAAAAAACCGTTTCCGAAAATAAAATTGCAAAACAATAAAACAATCTTAAAGATAACCGTTTGTTGCAAGGGCTCTACATTTCCACGCCAAATAAAAAGGGCCAATCGCCTTAAATGAAATAACAAATAGGTTATATCATAAAAATATGATATTACTGAAATATTTTACTATTATTTATCAATCAACTTCGACATTTTATAATGTATACTTATGGAATTGATGTGTTTCTGATGTTTCAGACAAATGTAAATCTCACCTAAATTAATAGAGGTTTTTTTTATATTAAAAACAATTCATGAAAATTTACCGATGAAATTGTCAACCTAATCATATAAGATATAAAACCTTAAATTATAAGTTTTATATTTTTTAAATAATTTATATTAAGGTGAGATCATATTAATTTCAAGTACTCTTTTTTAGAGATTAAGATAAATGTTTTGAAAAAAAAAGTGTATTTCTCAATATAGAACTTTTTATGGGTTCGCAACAAAACTTTTGAAGAAGATAAGAATGGAGGATTTTTTCATTAGTTTTGAAGTTTTATAACCACCAACTTCACAAGGTATATGAATATATGTTTGAACTCAAGTAGATGGTGCCCTAGAGAGCCTATCTCAAAATTCTCATTTAAAGAAGCTTTTTATTCAAATATCTCGGAATAAATAAGGGGATACCAGGGCTGGTTGTCAAATAGGTAGGTTTCGTATTCTGAAAACAGAAAAATGAAATCTGGACAACGGAATCTAACCCGGGACCTTTGGCTTAGTACGCCAATGCTCTTCCCACTGAGCTATCCAGGAATCGTCCCGTGCTCAGGGTCATTCTTCACTCATATTTTAAGGCAGAGTCTATGATGGACGTGCGGAAATCGTCGGCTACAAATGTGTGATTTTATTAAGATCACGAGCTATCAGATAACGCAGCCACCTTTGACTCGGTAATTGGCTTATTGCTGCCACTTGATAGCTCGTGAACTTAATAAATCACATATAATATGTTACAAAAAACAAAAGACTTAATAATTTTTTGGGGGGTGGAGGGGAGATGAAGGTTGAATGTGCAAAAGTTTCACACGGATTTACTGGTCACCCTTTAATAATATAACCTAAAATATATAAAAAAACTGTTGAAATTACCTTTGTAATTTTAAACCTATTACATATATGAAGATTCTGCCCACACTAGTGGCGCGATAAACAAGGAAATAGGTTCGTGGCAATAGTCACGTCATTAAAGTGTTTTTTCTTAAATAGCTTTCTATTATTTCTTGATAAAAATGCAGTTACACTGTCTGTAATCATAGATACACCAATAGTGTGAACTAAAGGTGTATCAAGACTATCTGAAAATTAAATAATAAAAAAAAAACTTCGAGGAAAGTGGAAAGGAACTTTTGTAACGGGTTGAATTGATATGGTTGTAATATTATATTTCTTCAAATAATTCATGTTTAATATCACTCATTCAAGCTTTGATCAAATGTTATGCCACCGGGTCTTGACCATGCTAACATAACTGAACATATGTTATAAGTTCTACGAAAAATATTTTCAGTCTGAATTTATTTGAGCCAGATTTCTTTAGAATACGATGTTTCAATTTGTAGTCTATATTCATCTTTTAGCAAGGAGCAGATTAAATTCAGGGTTTTGTGAGCTGGACAGATAGTCGATAAGCTCGTTTAGAACCTATTCTGAAGTTAAAGGGAATGCTGGGACCCATTGCAGACGATCAGCAATCCCGCTAATTATTTAAAGAGGGATTAGTTATTTCAAAATATTTCTCACTTTAAATAGCGACGAAAGGTTTCAACAAGTACTTATAGTAAATTAAAAATATTATGTTTTAAGTTAACTAGGTATTAGAAAAAAGAAATTATGAGTAAATATACAAATAGTTAATTTTACAACGACTTTTTATACAAAAGTCATCATTTTCGAGCTTTGGGGTGGTTATTAGAACAATGTTTCTGAAAGTTTTGATAAAGGAAAAATTTAAGTAATGTACACTAAAGAAAGTTAGGAGTCAATTTTTTTAAGAAAATTATATTTTATTATTATATATACGAGTTTTAAATTAAGCTATTAAATAAAATGTTGGGAACAAATATAAAATAGTAACATTAAATTATTAACACATATCACAATAAAATTGTAGTGTTCTTAAAAATAGTTACATTTAAATTTAAACATATATCATAATAAAATTATAGTAGTATTAAAAATAGAATTCATTTGTTTGATATAAATTTTATAAAACCAATAATTTATTAACTATAAGAAAATAGTATATCATGTATTTTTATAAATTTGACAGTTGAAATTGACTATTACACTCTTTGTTGACAAAGATCTTCCACTTTTCTCAATGTTTCTGTAACAGTATTTATTATTCAATTTTTTGTCTTTGATGGAGTGTTTCTGCAATAATATATATTATTTCTTTTCACAAATATTACGAGTTTTTAGTATCTTACTATATTTTAAGATAAAAGATAGATTCTGTGTGGTGGACCGTACCATTTTCATTATTTGTGATAGTTGTATTTTCATGTAGCTATGTGTTGTTCGTCCTATTTAAATGAAGTGCAGCTATATAGATCCATAAAGAATCTCAGTATAATAATACCTAAGATGAATTATTATTATTGGAATTATTAGCACCACGTCTTACTACCCGTTAGGGTTATACGCACTTACGTTAATGTGCAATGGTAGGGTAATTGTGAAATGAAATGGAGGACCTACAGCTTAACGTGTGATCCGAACCACGGTGGATACCTAGTATTCCTCACATTCACAAGTTGTGATTAATACACGTCTTTTCAGAGGTGAAGGAAGGATTTGGCAATCAGATAAATCTGTGCCGGGACCGAGGATTTAACCCCGGACGCTCAGCACAGAAGTCCAACACCTTACCCCTAGACCACCAGGTCACCTTAAGATTAATTAAAGGTACTATAACAGCGGCGGTAAATCTACGGCCTGCAGGCCGCATGCTGACCTGCTACGTCAATTTGTATAGCCCTCAGGATTTTGGATGGTTGAATGTATCCCATTAACGACAACAGTTTGAGTAGTTACTAAACAACATTTAGGTATGCTAAGAAGCAACATGAGTCATGACATATTTAAATTTATTTGCTATCACTTATTAGATTTTATTTGCTTTTTGTTTATTTACTAAAGTTATTATAGTTATTTATATAATTAATAAAAGTTCTTTAGTGTGAAATTAAAGTTAATTATTTGGTAAATTTAGCTTTTTGTCACGTGTAGCCCACTAGAGACCCTACTGATGTTTATGTCGCCCCTGGGGCGACATATTTGCTCACCTCTTTAATAAACATATTGATATTATTAAATATATGTGTATTATCTGCTAATAAATATTAAGTATTTAAATAATTGTAATTCATGTTGATAAAAAATAAAAGTAACAATAAAAATATAATTTTGTAATTTATATAATTTCTGGAAACAGAACTATTAAATAAACTTTATTTAATTTCGCATTGCTTCCAAGTCTTATAATACTAATTATATTACAAGTGGTATTATGTTCGGTTAAGACCCTTGAATCTGTATATTCGATGTTCAAGGATACAAGATTTTGATTTCAAATTTTGATTTGTTTATAGCTTTACAAAGCCTATAAATTTTTTCAAATGCATTTTAATCAAAGGAAAAACTTAACAACCAGGCCCAGGATCAATATTTTAACACTTTATTGAAAATATGAACACTGTGTGTTATTAATGGCTTATAGCAAAAAAATAGTAATAAGTTACTGTTTCATATCATTTAATTATACTTACATTTCTTCTTTTGTTAATTATTTATTCCCAAGATTCGGATTTGGATTTGTAGATAAAATGAAAAATTTGAATGATGATTTGGATTCGTAAAATATTAGGTTGAACCCACCTGTAGTTTAAATCATTTAGTATAACAGATAATAATATAGGTCTTCCCTACATTTAAAAAAAGAAATCATTCCTATTGTGTCCTCTCCTCCGCCCTTTTGGAAGAGAAGGTTAAAATATATATCACGTTGGATTGGGATCTGTGAAGCAACGTTTCCGAGAGAAATAGGGCGAAAATAAAGAGAGAATAGGATTTGTGTTAGTTGTGATTTATCTCTCTCTAAAAATGGGCTCAGGATATCCTGATGTACGGTTCTATGTCTCAGATTCTCCATTCACGTAATCTCTGGGTTCGGTCTACCTCACAGGAGGTATAGTTGGACACATCGGACAGGTTGCCCTGTCTAGTCTAGAGGGCATTACTAATTAATAGGAGTGAAATGTATGAGGGAGATAGAGAGATTAGTTGTCCACTCTGGGTTTTGTAAGGGGGTTAGAGGAGGGTAAATCAGCCAAAGGGGCAGAGGTTTTCTCTAGTCCAAGTCTCTGGGGGGAGGGGGGGGGG
>CABFWB010000484.1:0-29097 GCA_902151455.1 Timema bartmani | reverse complement strand
ACAGACAGACAGACAGACAGACAGACGGAAATTCAAAAACCACTTTTTCGGATTCAGGAAGTCATGAAACGTCAAAATTCATCAAAATCTCGAGTTCGATTTTTTTGACGATCACCATACTTTCTCTACCTGTAAGATAGAGAGAAAGTAAAAATAACACTCCGATCATCTTTTAACCAATATTTTGTCAATTCCAATAATGAAAATTATTAAAATAACCATGTCTTTTTTAAGTTTTATCATATATAATTATATGAAAAATCCAATTTGGGGAGAACATTAATTCCAATGGGGCTTGGGGTGTTGAACAATATCTACATTTCTACCAAAATATCTGAATTATCTCAAAAGCTATGTATGGCATAATTATATTCTTGGACAACCCTATTGGAATTAGAACATCCCTGTTAATAGAATACAATGGTTTGTTTGAATTACTATTACAAATGGACTGCACAAACGAGGGTTTATCTATCCTACATTTACGATGTCCGGTTTAATGGTTATTGAATTTGTATCGACTAATAAAAATGAACGGTCCCACGCGTCCGTAAACCTTGACAGGGTCTAAAACAAGGGCTCGTTAATGTTATTAGTTGCATAGTCTCCCCACCCCCCTCCCCACACATACGTGTCAGGGGAGAGGGTATTTCACTAATTCCACTGCACTCCACTTGTTGACCAAAGTAGCTTCCACGCTCTCAAATATTGTCTGCGGCCTTGTTTCCCAGAAGTCCATTAGGCAGCAAGCTGGAAAAGGGTGGAGTTAAGGGGTTGAAAAGAGAGTAAGAGAGAAAGAAAATCATTCACCTGTACTACCGGCGTGGTCACCCTGTCGGAAAACATTTGCGCACCGACCGGCTTTATGAAACGAAATTGCCCGCTTCACACGTGGAAAAGTTGAATAAAGGTGACTTCAGAGAGAAAATGGTCTTCCTGCTTATAGATTGCCAATTACAATAATTGTGTAAGTTCTGTGATTGTAGATTTATATATATGACACTGATTAAAGTCTTAATCTGTCAGTTGTCACAAATTAATTCTGAATTTAAGATAGTTTATCACTTAATGAAATGTTTTTCTTTCTTACCAGTGTTCATTCCAGATTTAAAATTTTTATAAAACCTACTGCAAAGATGAATTTACATTTTCACCATATTTTGATATAAAGAATATTTATTATGAATGTATTGCAGGTACTTACGGGAATATCGAGAAAGAAAAAAATTACCTAAGCTCTAATTGACACTCTCAAATATTATGTTATTGTAAAATGATTTTGGTTTCTCTACCAGTAAAGCTTAAATTTGCTGAGAAATGTAACCAAATCAACTGAAATATAGCTCTTTTCTATTAAATATATATATTTATTTAATTATATATATGTATATATAAAGAGAGGGAGAGAAATAAATAATATATAGTTAAATCCTGTAAGTCCTGAGTCAGTCCTATTTTGTAATGGGAGGCCCTAAGAGCGTAAACTAGTTTCACGATTAACAAAAATGTATCTTCGAAAAAAATTAAAAATTTGCTTTGTATTTTGATGTGTAAATTCATTGTTAGCCTTGATAGTTGTCCTTGGTAAATAATGTTTTGAGATAGCTCATCTATATGATGCGTCCGACACTTTGCAGAACGCTAATATGACAAAATCTCTTCCTTAGTGTATGGGAAAAGTTGCTGACTGCAGCTTTGGACAGAGTTACAGAGTTAGTTATAGAGTAATTTTGGTCCCTGAAATTAAAGAAAAAAAATTAAATTTTCAATATCATCAAATAGTTGATTTTCCTTATGGTTTGAGAAAATTTTGAATACCTTTTTATCTTGTGACTTTTTTTAGTAGTTCCTAATTATCTGATGGTCGGAAAGACTCTTAAAATAGTTAAAACTATGTTTTCACACAAAGACATTCATAAATGTATCTGGATGTAACCATACAACCACATAAGAAACCAACTAGACCATGTACTAATGGGTAATAGGATAAAAAAGATGTATCAGAGATGTAAGAACGATGATAATTGCAGACATGAGATCAGACTATTACCTAGTCGTTGTGAAATTCAAACAAACAATATAAAAAGGCAACTCAAAAGTTAACAGTAAAACGAAGAGCATAGCCATAATCCTACTGGATGACAAATATAAAAGCTAAGAATTTAGAATAAAAAAAGATAACAGATTTCAACTACTAAGTACAGTGGCTGACCAATAATAAACAACAAACACAATAAGGATGGATACGAAGGAAGTGTTAATGCAGTTCAGAAAAGTAAGCCAACTCTAAGAAAGAGGAGTTTTTTCAATGAAGAGTGTGGAAAAATGGTAGCGGATTTAAAAAATGTCAAGCAAACAGTACATTCAAATCATAACAATGAGAATATATCAATTATTATAGGACTAACAGGTAAGCAAAAAGGTTGATCAGAAAAGATAAGAGGAAACAAATTGAATAGTAGCTTAACAAAACAAAAAATTATTACATTCAAAATCACACAAAACAATTTCACAGCATATTTAAGGATTTAAGAAAAGGATACACACAAATAACTAGCATAATGAGAGATGAGAATAGGAACTTCATCAGCAATGAAACCGATAAACTCAACAATAATTGGAAACAACACTCCAGCATCTTACTGAACAACCCAACCCAAAATAAAGACAACGACAAACCAAACCATTTTCCAGTATGCTCAGCCAAAAGTCGAGAAACTTACGATACATGAAATAAAAAAAGATATAAAACTATTCAAGAAGGGCAAGGCAACTGGAATAGAGATTATTCATGAAAAAATGCTGAAAGCAGGAGGTGAGGTGACACATCAACATATTCATAGACTAATAACACGTATATATGAAAATGGAGAAATCCTTGAAGAGTAGACTGAAGCAATCATATGCCCGATCTAGAAAGAGGGGGACAAAACATAAACTAAGAGCTACAGGGGAATATCACTGCTGTCCACAACATATAAAATACTATCGAGAATACTGTTTAACAAACTGAGCCCATATGTAAATGAAATATTAAAAGATGTACAGGCCGGCTTAAGGAGTAATAAATCAACAACAGACCACATAAATACATTGAGACGGATTTTAGAAAGAACTGAGACTACAACAAAGACACATTATGTTTATTCATAGATTCTAATAAAACATATGACATAAATCAACAGGAAGAAAATATGGTAGACAATGAAGGAATATGAAACACCAAATAAACTAATTAGGCTAACTCAGATGTGTGTGAATAACTCAAAGTGTAGAGTGAAAATAGGAAACGGGCATGAGAGTCACTCCAATATGAGTCAGGAGTTAGACAAGGAGACATAATATCACCAACACGGTTCAACATAGCACTTAACAAAACCTTGAACAAAATATCAATTGAAAACACAGGAGTCGATTAAGGAAGAAAAATTCACATTCTAGCTTTTAAGGATGATAGTGTACTGATTTTTAAAACCAAACAATATTTGGAGGAACTGGTAAAGGAATAAATGGGTAAATCTGAGCTTACATTTAACAAAAACAACATTCAATCTATAAAAGTTGCAATACAAAGAAACAATAAACAGCACACCCAAATAAATAACCTCAGGTTTGAAAGAGTCAATAATATCAGCTACATAGGAGTGAACATCAACCGACACAATTAACTAGAACAAGAAATATTAACATGAATACAAACAGGCACTAATATTTACATGTTCTTCATCCAGGGATCAAATCAAATCTGCTATCATCAGACCAATAATAGCATATGGCAGTGAAACCTAGACAGTAAGAGATAGAACAGCAAGGAAACTAATAACATTTGAAAATAAGTTGCCGAGGAGGATACTTGGACCAATAAGAGAAGGAATAAAGAGAAGGAAGTATAGAGAGATCATAGAATGGTAAACAGAACCTGACTTAGCATTAATCATTTGGAGCAGAAGATTATCGTGGTATGGTCATGTCCAAAGAAGAGGAGATAGCTTCATAAAGGATATAAGTGAAGGAGGACCTGATGATTGGCGACAACTGGGCAGATCAAGGAACAGATGGAGATATAATGTAAGGAAGGAATAGATTAGGCGTAGAAGAGGCAAGGATGAGTAACAGGCAGGGGTGGAAGTCTGCTCTGCGTGAGGCTATGGACAAGATACGGTTTGAATGGCCGTGGAAGAATAGGATTTAAAAATATAAGATTGTAAATCAAAGCATAATACAATTTTCTTATTATTACTTGTAAATTGGTAAAGTAGAATATTTTTTTTTCTAATTAATTTAATGTTTTATTAACAAATAATACATAGTTTTGTATATTTTGTTAGTAAGAAAAGTAAAATAATTAAACCAAAGGAAATGTAGTTTTTGAACTAGTGTAGGTGTGTAAGACTTGACCTTGAGTTACTTTTAAAGTTTGCAGGGCCACGAAGGTTTGACAAATTTTAAAAACGGACCTCCATCAAAAAATACTTTGGGAAACCCTGTCCTAGAATATATGTAAACACCAACGTAGATCTATATTAGGTTAAAGTATAAAACATTTCTAACATTGAAATAGCTCAATTTAGATGTTATTGATTCGAAACATAACTAAAAATAATCCAATGTTATAAATATATTAAAATAAATTGAGATTAACACGACAGTTTGAAAAAAAAAATGAATTGGATGTTTTACGCCTGTTCCATACATGACACACGTTTAAGCTGTGAGACATCTTTTAACCGTTTCTTTACGCGTCGAGCCATTGCCGTTTGATAAATGGGTCGTGTATCCGCACCGTTTTACATCGTATTTAAAATAAAAACAGACTCACGTGTGATATGTTGGCAGATGCATGTTTTTAAAATGAAGTGGAATAAAAGAACCTCCGTATGTTTCGGAAATAATATAACGTGAAATAAAATGGAATTTCCTTTTCTTTAAACACATTAATTTTTTAAGTAAAAAATAATGTACATAGCGGCTGTGTCTATTAAATGTGTGTTCAATACAGTACTGCAGTACTGCAGTACAATATTTCTTCTTACATTTTTAAAGCTATATGGCGTTTACGTATTTCACATGTGTTTAAGTTTTTTCATTAGTTATGGGAGACTTTACGTGTTTATCAAGATATGTTAAATTAAATTCCTTTTCACCTGGAGTTAGGAGGGATAGTAGGTAAACGTTTGCACTTGAACAAGTAGAGATAATTATTTGGGGCTTTATATGGTTTTTAAATTATTTGGTTGTGTATTGTAAAAAATATGTTAATGATCTTAGTGTAGTCCTTTACTTTTATTTCTAGTAAATACTTATGGTTACTATATTAATATGCAACGTATGGTTTGAGCTGTATTAACTACCTAAGTTACATCTGAAGACTCCAGGTTACCACACTAAGATGTTACGTCTGGTTTGAGCTGTATTATCTACCTAAGTTACACATGAAGACTCCAGGTTACCGAAGTACAATGATACATCTGTTTCAAGATGTAACACACAGGAGTTATACGAAATTTTTGAGTCAATGAGAGCTATTTAATACTAGAAGATATTGCTGTTGAATTTGAGGTCATATTTTAAATACCGGCCTTGTGTTCTGAAAGTTATTTACACATTGTTGTTTCCCTTTCGCCTTCAATTTAATTACTGGTATATTTCCCTTTAAATAGCATACTATCCCTTTAATTGGTACAAATATTCTGATATTATGAATGAGTAGTATACGTACGCAAGCGATGTAGGAATAGATTTATTATAACTGTTCATATCATACCTCACATCTAATTTTGGTAAACTTAATATCTTTAATAAGCACTTTGTAATAAGAAATACACATTTACAGATTGAGCCCTATTGTTATTTTGACACCGTCGACCTCCTGGCCACTGATATGTTAGTTACTACTAAAAACATTTATGTATTTATTTATTTATCTATCTATATTGCACCTTCCTGAATAAATTACCATTTTTACTCTCATTTATGGTTGTTTACAAATAACACTACCTCAAACATATTTTTTGATTTTCAGGTGTCTAATTGTCACTTTATTTAGTTTAAATCTTAATAAAAAAAATCATATATGCATTAGATTTTAACTTTCACATACTTAGTATTTACACAACACTTTTCTATGAGATTACAAATTACAAATTCACAATCAATCAATAAACATGTGTCATGAAAATACACTAATTAAATCTAGTGTATTTTGTTACACTAAGTTATTATATTTTAATTGTTAATTAATTTTACCGAATGTTTATTGCTGCACAGTAATCGCAGTACTTGCAAGACTATGTTCCAATTCCAAATATATGCCACAGCTAGGTAAAACATGGGTACATTGAACCACACCCTCCCCATCAATTCGTGAGGGGGTAGGTAGTAAGGGTAGAGAATAATGTGAGAGTTTTAAGAAAAGTAGTGCAACTTTATAATAATGATTCTCACTACATTTTTTAAAATATTGATTAGTATCATCAGGTAATTGCATGTCTTAATATTTATCAATATCCAAACATGAGTCCAACTAGTCGCTAATATAGTGTTTTGTAGCTATGTAGCGGAAAAGTCAGTAAGTGTAAACTATTTTTAAACTAACTCTTAATTCAAACATGTTCCGATATTTTGATTAAACATAAACTCTATGTTGATACAAGGAATTAAAAAATAGTAATAAATAACAGGTTGAAGTAGTGATAAATGTACTTATGTTCATGGAATTATGAATTTCTTTGGCTACCAAATATCACATGTCAGTACCAAAATGTTTTTTTAATTGGTTTTTCTGTTTTCTTATAACTTTTATTAACTTATTTAGATGTATTATTGTATATATTATTTTTTTATTTATACATATTATAAATTATACCTATATACCATATATTGTACACACAAAACCTATAAAATAGTGACTCAGTGATAGTAGTGTTAAGTTATAATTGCAAGTTTTTTTTTTTTATTACATTATACCTTCCGAGTCCCCTCATCCCACTTTCCAGTCAAAAAACATTCAGGCCCCTATACAATTTCAGATATTTTGTTAAATGAAAAGAAGGCTGATGCCTATTTATCTTCTGAATTTACCAGACTACTCTTTAGTGACCACCCAGTGAAAACAACTTTGACGTCACGCTTCCAACATACCAAACTAGCAAAGTAAAAACTTTAAAATATTTAAGTAGAAATCATAATCGTGTCTGAGCGTATTATTATCTAAAAAGTCTCGAAACCTTCACGTTGAACGTTTATACCTTCCTCGGTGGCCACGTGGTCTAACGCGCTACTCTCGCAGTAGACTATACTGCATATGACGGGGAGATTGAGGTCCGGATCTCGTTCGGATATACAGAAGGGGTTTTACAAAAAAAAAAATCCATTCTACCTTCACGCAAGTAAGGGTACAATTCCTCTAAATATAGCCTTCCTAATCGCTAGAACTACTAGCGCTATTAATACATAACTGTATAACCCGTACGGGTAGTAAGACGTGGTATTAAAAACACCTTCATATTTAATTTTATTTTGTTAATATATTTTAAGTTTGTAAATCCATCTAGTGTTGGTTATTGTTGTTTTTTTAGCTTAATTTGAGAATTCTCAAGTAATGTGAAAGATTTATTTTTTTATGTGTAACAATACATGGCTGATATTTTCGTTTACTGTAAAACCTTATTTTTAACAACAAAAAATTCACGCTCTTGTGAAATGAATTTTTCATTCAAGTATCTCAAAACCCTTTAGTGTGGGTGTTTTCCGGGGGTATTTCTAATTCTAGCTAAGTGGTGGCATTGAAAAAAAGGTAAACATTGGCTTTGCACGTTAAAGGGAGATTATCATTTTCTCCATCTGGAGACATCTACACGCCGACCCATTTTTAAACCTGGTGACATATCACGTCCTTCCAATTAACTAGATTGCCTTGACTAGACGAGGCGTTAAATTTTTTTTTTTTGTTTACTCTACGATTAAACACTATAAACACTATAAGATGATTAACAAAGCTTGGAAATATCAAACTTTTTCTCTTTATCGTCTACAAACATTTTAGGAAGTTATTTATATGAATATTAATAAGGTAATATATTTCTCTATAGTTTATGGATGTACATTTTTTAATATACAGTGTTTACTGACATTGTGTTTTAGTGTAGTATTTTTAGTCTTATTCTATAATTTAATGTAGTCTCTTACTGACATACATTTTAATGTAGTATTTTAGTGGCACATTACATTTAATGTAGTGTTTTAGTGACAGATTATAATTTAGTTTTGGGTTTTAGTGATTAATTTTATTTTATTTTAGTATATTTAATAAAACTTAATATTTTAAGGTAGTTATAGTAATGATGTACTATATTTTAATAGGAACTTTTAGCTAAAATTACATTTAAATTTAGTATTTTTAATGACTAAAGACTTTCTAATTTCTTATATATTTACTATACGATATGTTTTAAGCTAGCATTATTAATGGTGCATCATATTGTAATGTATAAGTTTAATAGCACACTATTTTAATGTAATAATATATTGGCACACTGCATTTTAATAAAGAGTTTTAGTGTTGCACTATATTTAAAGATGATAATTGTAGTGACACACTATATTTTAATGTATTTTTTAAATGACAAGCTTTATTTTAATTTGGTGTTTTTAATAACAAGCTATATTTTAATGTGATATTATTAATAACATACTCTATTTTAATGTGGTGTTATTAATGATAATATATAAACGGAGTGTTTTTAAAGAAAGTAAATATTTTAATGTGATATTTTTAATAACATACTATATTTTAATGAAGTGTTTTAAATAACATACTATAGTTTAACGTAGTGTTTTTTATGACAGTCTATATTTTAATTTGTTGTTGTTAGTAAGATAATATATTTAAAGTATAACGTGAATTTTACGTTGTATTTTGATAAACAGTTTCAACAATTATTCTCTGCATCGTATCTTACAGCCCAACAAAGTTATCCAATCATTTACACTAATAAGAACATGGATAAAATATAATTAAAAGTAAATATAACATCATGTACGTGTAGGTGATAGTGTAAAACCATTTGTAAAAAAAAACTCCCTAAATATATCCGGCTGGGACTTGAAACTCCACCTCTCCGTTAGGGAGAACTGAGAGCATTGTTGGTCTAACGCTTTAGAATTCCTAGCAGCATGTGCGTGTATATTTGATAAAATAAGCGAGTTAGTCTTTCAGTTGAGTAAATTCTGCATCTTTGTATATACGGACAAAAGCATACATTTCTTTAGACATAATTATTGTTAGTGACATGAAGTTGCATCAAAAGGGGAATTAAAAATTAAATTTAATTCTTTACTTCTTACCTTTCTTCATTATATCGAGTAAATTTTTAAAATCATAAATTTCTAGTACTTGGGCCATTAAATCAAGTCTTTGATATCCATCACTTTAAACATATTAGTTATAAAAAACGTACTTGCATGTTAATTTAAATACACGAGATTTAAAAACTGCTTTATGGTCACAAAGTCTAAAGCGTCAGCCTCACAATGGATAGGATTACTGGTGACAGTGAGGTATAGGTTTTTATATATTCTTGATGTGCTAGGATAAGATTTCCACAAAATATGTGACATTAGATTTTCCAACTCATCTCCACGCTAAATGAAGTAAATCTTGTATAAAACACCTTCTTCATTCTAAACCTTATAGTGTGCCATTTTAAAAGGTATTTTTGAACGTATTAATATATAATAATCATTCATACTTTCTGAATTAGTTTATTGTATTTGTGAAATTATTAAAAATATATGGTACGTTGCACAGAACATAAATTTTTACACCTTTATCTTAAAATTGACATCTACCAAAAACTCGTAAGATTTGTGATACGAAATAATAGGTCTATACAATGTTGCGGAAACACTCCAACAAATATCAAAATAGAAATAATCTACTCTGTTACTTACCCTATGACATTAGGAACAAGGAACACTGTTACAGAAAAATGGAGAAAAAATAAATATCTTTGTCAGTAGAGCTAGCCAAGGTCTGTTCCACCTACAATAAATGAGAGAGGGGTAAGGGGAAAATACGTAGAGTATGTGACGTGATAAGCGTGTGACGTCATTAAACTACAATTTCATAAGAGTATGACTTCTATTAATGAATAAATCAGACTTGAATGAATTATTATATTCACCCTAGATAAATGCGGGTACATTTCAACTAAAATAATGTTTTGTTATTTAACATATACTTTTTACTTTAAGGTACATTGAAAGAAATTATTTATGATGAAGAGGGTAGTGTACCACACAATAAACACCATATCCACTAATACTGTGGTTGTTATATTTATTAATGACGTCATATCTAGATAGATTTCAAAGACCTGATTTTAAAAATAATTTATATAACTTTATTTAATGGAAGGCGTAAGAAACACCGTATCCATCATTACTCTGGTTGTCATGTTTATTAATAACGTCATATTTAGATAGGCTATAAATTGTATGAAAATTAATTATAAATAAGTATATATCATTGAGATAGGAGGGAAATATTACGAGAAATTAAATATAAACACACATGTTTTCACAATTTATTATTTCACATCACGATGAGCTAGAATCTAAAATTTCATAAGTGGCAAGTCAAATTTATTTTATACTTTTAAATAAAAAATAATCTAAAAAATCCAGAAAGATAAGACATGTTTAAAATATAATAATAACAAACTCAAGTTTTCTAGGCAATCCACCATAGACCATAGACTACAATCAGTTATTTTCTATATCAAATTAAAATAAGTTATAATCTAAATACAGTTAAAATAAAATTTCACCGATATGCCAATAAGAATTTCTAGTTTTCAAAAATGTGGTAGTTATAAAAATAAAACTCTAGTAGACTTGATTTCCAAACATATTAATATCAAGAAAACTTTATTTGAGAATATAATATAAAGTATAGATTTGTAGTAAAAGAAACATTAATACATTTAGTTCATTCTTATAAAAAGTAATAAATAGACACAAGTTAGACAAAAACCTTGACAATATAAACCAATTATGAATGGTATATACAATAAATGTTTTTTTATTTACCAGATTAATGTAATTAGAGACTAAATACTATTTTAAACTACGTTTGTTTGTTACCTATCAACAATGAAGCACATATTAATCTAATTAGAGAGTAAATACTAATTAAAATTTAAACATAAGTTTGTTTATCTCTCAAAGGCTAATTAATAAACCGAATTAAAATTTCTAGCTTCAGCTTTTACTTTCTGAACTCTACACGTAGAGAGAGAGAGAGAGAAAGAAAGAGAGAGAGGAAATCAAAATAAATAAGGATGCTGGGTGGTTCTAAAAATGACTATGTCCTTAAAATAATATTGATTAACACCAAAATATCAGCATGTTTAAGATAGTTAACTTGGTGGGCAATTTAATAATAATAATAATAATAATAATAAATAAATAAAGTGAATTTATATATTAATGTACAATTAGTAACCTCTTTCCTTTTAAACCTTCAAACTGTTTTATTTATGGTCTTCCAGAGCTTCTAATATCTATATTATAATATGAGAATCAATCCTCTCGTACAATAACAGTAAAGAAAGATATTCGGTATACCAAAGATTAACCAGAGGACATATCGCTAGCGGTCTCACAAGTAGAACTACCCATACTTTAAGAAAAACATCCCAATTTATACATTTGAATAGATCTCTTTATCTTTTCATTAAAATAAGTTGTTGTATCAACATTAAATGAACCATTGATTGTGTCTCGACTTTCAAATATAAAATCACCGTCTTGAAATTCTTCTAAAGTTGAGATGGTCCCGTAGTACGTATAGAAATGTTTGTTGTAGGCCTAAATTTCACACTTACAACGTAGAAAACGAGGATTTGCAAATGTGTTCATTGAATAAAGTCTTCCATGTCTTCTTAAATAGCTTTTAGAACTCCATCAGATACACCAATACACCCTGGAGGATAGCTTGAAGAAATATTATGAACTTTTGTCCACCGAAGAGCATAAGAACCAAATTCAATTTCAAAGATCTGAATTAAAAAGTATTTATATTTGCTCATAATTCATAAACTAATGTTTATTTATAGAAATTCATATTAAATATTTTTATCGTTGTTAGAACTGTAATTATAAAATAATAAGTTATTTAGTATCTTAAATAGTTGCGGAGAAATTATTAAATTTGGAAAATTTCTCCCATTTAAGGTACCATCTAGGTAATTTTCAGGAGAAAATTAGAGTTATCATCCTGTTTATTATAATAAACTATATCCAGATATAAAGTTTGATCAAAAATGTTAAAGTGAATTTTGATAAAATCAATTTTTTATGTTTTTTCCCTTTAGTAATCAACCCTCAATTTTAAAGAAATTGCTAAAATCAATTTTTTTTTTTTGTTTTGGGGGGTCATGAAACGTAGACATTTATCAAAATCTCATGTTCGATTTTTTTGACGATCAAAATAAGTTCTCTCCGAGGTTGGTGAAGTAAAAAGTTATAAAAAAGATAACCACAAATATCTAATTTCCTAACCAAAATATAAATTAATTTACTATTAATATGGTTTTCCTAAATTGTTTCTCACTCTACTTCCAGCAAATGTGAGTTCACTTCCTCTAAATTCAACCTTTCCAATTCATAACTCATTAGCGTAGTTAGTACTTAAGTGTCTAGCACGAACGGGTAGTAAGTACGTGGTACTAAAAATAAAAATAACTTGGTAGTAACTGAAACAATAATATATTATAAATCGCTAGAAAATATTTCTTTGACATCAACATTGATAACATTTTACTATGTAAGTATATAGTTTTATTATATATGACACTTTCTATCAAAAGTGACAGCTGAAGGTCACAAGACTTAACATATGCATGGATGAAAGTATTTTTAATAAAGTTTGTATGTTTCAGATAATTTCCTTCACACCAGGTTATTAATACACTTAATATCATTAAATCGGGCTGTGGCAACTATACCTAATTGAGATACAAGCCTCGATTTTTCCCATAATTCACAAACCATACCACCTTTTTTTTTACAATAATAGGCAATAAATATCATCATTTACATACTTATATACGCTATATATATATTTTCATATATATTTTATATACATACATGGCTTATACAAGCCAACAAATATTATTATTCGTCCTAATTATTTGCATTTCTATTATACCAATAGTGTAGTGATAAGATGAATGAAATTCAGAGGCAATGTATCATCATTTGTGTGAAGAAATTGTTGGAAACCATAAAGCAAAAACCAAACTCATTAAACACATTAGAGATTTATAATCTAACCTCGCTATCACTAGAAGGCAAAACTATGTAAACTGGAAATGAAATTTTGGCGCCCATGGATTAAAATAGACGTCCAAAATATTGTTCTTATTTAATAAAATATACACAGATATACGTTAATAGTATTTTTAATGGTAATCTTTTCTCTACTTCCCAATAATAAAATCAATTTAAATCAAAAACAGGTTTCAAGAGGGAGAAAAATAAATTGCGGAATTTATCTAAGCTACGAGAGGAGAATCAAATTTCTACTCGTTATGGACGTTTCACAGTAACAGATATAAACATTGATCGCATCTGGGGCTTGTTCAAATATGTTTAAGTATGTTAGGAAGAGGGGGAACGAGTAGCAAGAAAGATCTAGATTAGAAAATATAAAACGTAGAAAAGTGTTGAATATTGAGAAGGAAAGTAAATAAAATTAATCAAAACTAATCAAAACAAAAATAGGATAATGTAAATATAACAGAGATAACTTGATGAAATAAACAGACGAACAAAGTAAGCAAGGAAGAGTAGAATGACAGAGGGCAGAAGGGTAGGAGGGTTGGAGAGAGATATATACACACACAAAACGAGAGGAACGACTGCGGCTATAAATTGATCTATCCGGTTTTGACTACGTTTAGTTCGTGGCAGTCGCTGTGTGTTATGGCATCCATCCCACTTCTGACACCACGTGCCGGACATTTATAGCTAAGGCGTGCTTGTGCGCACCCTTCTCCCCTCCCCCAATCTAACCAGCTCATGCCTGGGGGATCTCTTTCCCTTGCTGATCACCGTAATGAGCCGGTATGCTCTGATTAATGAGTACCTCCTCAAACATTACACCCCCCCCCCGGTTTAGGATACAATGAATGTATACAGCAGAGGGGAAGTCAATATTTGAAATGAATGGGTGAGTCGTGTGTTTACTGTAAATATTTAAAGGGGATTGAATATGGAAGGAGGGGAAAAAACTACATCTTGTACTGATTTGAAATCTTGGGTGTCCCAATCTATATTTTCGAATTCCTGCATTAGTTAATAAGTAAATGTTGAAAACCACCGCTAGGACATGTAAATCCCGCAAAAGTAAAAAATTATATAAAAATCTATTGGAATTTTCAAATATTTTTACTATTAAAAAAAAAAAAGAGATACCATCCATTCATTAACATGTCTATCTAATTACCTGATTTAATATATTTAAAACTATTGTACACCAGCTTTATTTTTTATTTTTATTTTTTGTAAAAAGAAAGCAATAAGAGAATTATTTTATTTGTATATTTGGATCATAACGTTGAATATGCCCTCCAACACAGTAATGGTGTCTTTATAATTATTATATAATTTCCTCTGTCTCTCATATTGTATAATGTATATAGGGAAGACGTTGAAATTGTACAATAGATTGTATCATTTTATTATAAATAATATAAGGTCTATACTTTGAAGTGCAATCAATATTTATTTCTAGCTTTAAAACTAGAATAACTAGCTTATTTATGACTAAAATTTTAATATATATTTTTAAGGTTTGGCTACACTAATTGATTTTCGCTCAAAAACTAACTAAGGTGAAGAATCAAATAGTCGAAACTATTATTGGTGCATTTAGAGAGGAAAACTCCATCTAGATATCATATTCTTAAAATAGAAACATTACACCTAGACACGGGAATCGAACCCAGGACCTTCCTGTACAGTTATAATAATAATTGTACAAGTGGCAGTAATAAGCCAACTACTGAGTCGAAGATGGCTGCGTTATCTGATGGCTTGTGAATAAAGCCGACGATTTCTGCACGTCCATCATAGACTCTACCTTAAAATATGAGTAAAGAATGATCCTGGGCACGGGACGATTCCTGAATAGCTCAGTGGTAGAGCATTGGCGTACTAAGCCGAAGGTCCTGGGTTAGATTCCTGTGCCTAGGTGTAATTTTTCAATTTTCGGGAAACTAAGGTGAGCTTATTGACGATTGTTTTTAAAATTCATCTTGACATATTTAAACTTATTTTTATTTAGCACCAAGTTATTTCAAGCTATACGATCACGTAATAACAATAAAAATGTGTAAGGGTATAGGACGTTTGAATTTATAGGAAGTGTAAACGCACTTGCGTGGGGGGGAGGGTGGAAACACATTTAGGAAAAACACCCTCACTATACCCGACCGGAATTTAATTTAGATATTTTATGTGAGTATCCTAGCATTATACAGTTTTTGGTCCTGTGAGAAAAACTTATCACTGAGAAGTTTTGGAAAAATAAAATCTATGCTATAATAGTAATAATTGATTACAGAGAAAGTATGCACACTCCTTTAGACTGAAAGGTCCAACCTTTATGGATTACATTATGGCCCTGTTTCATAAGCTACATCATAGTGGGATAATGACAGGTAAGCTGGTTATTTTAATTGGTAAATGAAAGGCACGATTTTTTCGTACCATTTTTATAGATTTTAGTGAAAATTTAAATAGGAAAAAGTATAACTAACGAAATCTTTTTGACTCATAGCTTTGAACATTAAAACTGATAAAACATAATCTTTTGTGCTGGAAAACTTAAAAAAAATCAGGAAATTTGAAAAACTACAACCTGTAAATTTTGAATTGGTGCACGATGAAACTTAAGTTTATTTTTAACGTATAATATTTATAATATGGTATATTATTTTGACCCCGAAAGATTGAATTTTATCCTTTACTCACGATGCTATCTTAAAATATATATCATAGTAGAACCATACCAGATGAACCTAAAGTTTAATCAACGTACATTTTTAATTATTCTTTAAAATGGTAAATTTAAAAGTATAAATTTAATATCACCTCAACATATAATTGTAGTAAAAGCCGACTTCCTACTTCGGTGGCTGCATAGCTGACAGGGATTTTCAAGCTTTCTAAAACTAAGAAACTCTTTCACCAGGAAAAATACATTTTCAGGACCTCATTAAATGTTTTAAACTAATAATATAAATGTTTATTAGCTACAGCTACATTTTACAAGCATCAAAATATAAAACAAGCGAAAATCATCACGTGTTTTGGCTGGGTCTTTGGCAAATGTCCTTTACTCAGAGTTGAAAATAAAATTGTTAGTTCTAATTAATGATGCTATTTCATAGAGTGAAAAACAAATAAAAAATATTTAAAAGTTTCCTCATCGCAACCTCAGATAACCATTAAAAAACCTAAGGGATCCACGGAGCACGTATTAAAAACACTGCTCTAAGTCGTTACCTTCGCGATAAACTGGACTTCCTATGACAAAGGTAGTGGCTCGTATCCCAGTTGCCTGTATTGAAGGTGTTTTTCCACTCTCCCTCCACGCTAATTCATATACTTTTCTCTAAATTCAAACTAGTCTTATTCCCAACACTTCAGCATTATCAGTACATATTATGCATAAAGCCAAAACCAATAGTAAAATGTGGTGACACAAATAAAAATAGCTGTTTCGGTGGTCTAATTGTCAAAAGTATAACTCACTAAATAGAGTGGGCTGCTTATGACGAGATGATTGGAGATTGAATGTTGAATGGATATGCTGAGGCTAGTTTCACACTCTCGCTCCAATAACATTTGGGTACCTTTCCTCTAGTATTATACCTTCTTTATCCCTAATCTCTTAACTTATGTATGTGTATATTTCAAACTTGTACCTAGATGTTAATAAGATTTTATTTTAATGTAGCAATAACATATTCTAATAAATTAGATATAAAGAATGGTCTTATATTTTTGGATTAAAAATATAACTTCATGAATGTAGCTAATTAAATAGGAACATTATTGAATTTAACTAGCAGTTGTTGATCAACGTAGGACTTGTTTTTTTTATGGTCTCTTTACTAGCTTGTTGTGTATAACAGAGAAGAGTCGTGGTAAAAAGAAGGCTGGGAGGGAGGAAGAGATTTCAGAGAGACGCAAAGGATGAAAAGAATAATTTGCCATTGTTTCTAGAAAAAGACAGAGTACCGTTCTAGAAATAACATTTGTATTCTATCCCTCTCTGTATTTTACCTCCATCTTCCGACGTTGTTTACTTTAGTGTTTACTCTTCACGACAATACGACACACTAATTAGGTTAATTAACGTCAATAACAAACTTTTTCAACTCTTAAACAAACAAGTTTCTTCGCAAGGAAAATGAATTTTCGATAAAGGTATAGAAAAAAGGAAAATATTATACAAGTTGGTGTAACATGTAAAATGTGTAACGTGAGTTATGTATAGTAAAATTTTCTTTGGAAGGTCTTTCTTTTAAATGTAGATAGTATTTTACAACATCATTACTGTAGAGTGGCTTTAGGGCCGTAACTACCATCAGGGCATTGGGGCAGTGCGCCAGGGCCCCCGAGCATAGGGGGCCCCCAAGCGATGGGGATTTTTTTTATATCTTGAATGAAAGCAAACCAACGCTTTAATCAAACGCATATTGTCTCAATATTTAACTTTAGCTGTTTGTCCTTGCCAATCCGTTAAAACCTTCGCTACACGAGCCTATCCACTTTGATCATTAGCCTTTACGCCTACCGATAAATCATACGAGGCATACGAAATACAATATCAATTCTGCTTTTAATATTAATATTTCTGTCTATTATCTTAATAATACAAAGTGTATTGTAGTAATATTGTATTTTTTATGTGTGCATTGGCCCAGTGTAATCGTAAAGAATAGTTTTCAATTTAACTTTATACATATTTACCTTAAGGCTACCGCTTACCTTAGTCATATTGCATGATTTTATATTAAATTCAGTATTAACATCACTGGATCAAAACAATCCGATAACTAACAACACCTATCAACAAGACTTACTAAATGAAAGTGGGAATGTGGGATTTAGAGGTGGGAGGGAAAAAATAAAAAGGGGGACCCCATTATTATCTGTTACCTGGGGGCCCCCAAGCTCCTAGTGATGGTCCTGATTGGATTTACTATATCAATAATGAAAGCTGCATAACACATTACTTTATTATTAGTATTAAAAAAAAATTAACGTTTAAAACTGTCAAATAACCCGCCTCGGTGGCGTAGTTAGCAAACGCGCTATTTTAGTGTTAAGCTAGACTGCCGAGGACGGGGAGATCAAGGTTCGAATCTCACTCGGGTGAACTGGGGTTGGTTTTTTATAAATGGTTTTCTGCTCTCACTCCACACAAATGTGGGTCCACTTCCTCTAAAATTCAACCTTCCCAATTCCTAACCAATTAGCGTAATTAGTACTAAAGCCCGAACGTATAGTAAGAAGCAATGCTCTAATTTTAAAAACTGTCAGATAAGTCTCTTCTTCGTAAAATTGGTCTGTAAACAGCTTGTGAATAATGTATATAACAAATACTAGATAAAAATTGGTCAGACATATCCATAACATATTTGTTATCAACAAATGTAAATCATATTTTATTACACATTACAGTTATTAACTAGAAAAACAAATAATTTATCTATATAATCTAATAGAAGATTTATATGCTATATAGCATGTCTAGTTATAACATCTATCATCACTCATTAGTATGAATAAAAGGAAATTAATTATTGTATATAATCAATTCAGTGTGGTGAATTGGTATGGAAGTAAAGTTGGTTTAGTAGTTTGTTGGTACCGAGAAGGTTTGGGATCTGATCAAACTGATGTACTGGTAATGGTTTTTGCCCATATAGTGTACCACTCACCCTACATGAATAAATGAGAACATTTACTCTAATTTCTTCCTATCATATACCTAGATTACATACAGGATATTAAAGGAAGCTTGCATTCCCATATCTAATACCAATTTAAGCATAACTGTTTTAGTTAAAATATTAATTTATTCCCAATAATACTAGTTTTAGAGAATTAGATTTGTCAACTTTCAATGTTCTCTATTAAACTAATATTTTGTCTTAGTAGTTATAAAATGAATTATAATTTTAAGGTTTTGAGATATAAATATATATTGTTTAGTTTATTTCATAACAATTTAATACACATTTTTTTTTGACATTAGCATATTTCCTTAAATATCAAGTCAACTCTTATTAAAATATCTGTTTCTTCCTTTATCATTATGAGACAAATTCAGTGAAAACTTAGAGTGTTAATATGATGGCATATGCGAACAATGTTTCGAAGAGATTAAATGACTAATTAAGTCATATTTTGAATGTTCATTAAAAATCTGAATAAGATGAAGTTGTTGATAGGTATGGTAGAGAACCGTCAGAATCTATTTATAAGTTAAAGAATCACAAAGTTCCAGGTAGATATTACATTTCAGCAGAGTTTATAAAGGTGGGTAGTGAAATGTCAGTAATAGAAATTCGTAGAACTATGTTACATATATGAGGCCGTTATACAACAGAAATTGAGATAAGGTATAGTAATATTTATGTTTAGCTAAAGAAGATATAACACGGTGCTATTACTAATAGTATTTACTTAATATCTATAATTATTTTATTGTAATTTGTATAAATTTCTGTTTCTGGTGTTAGCTTATTTTGATCGACCTCGGTGGTATAGGTGTAAAGGGTTTTCCTAAAGACACTATGTTAAGGGGTTCAAACCCAGCTGAGATTAACTGATTTTTCTTGAGCGATGAAAATTCATAGCACAATATCCTTTGGAGGGGAAGTTAAGCCGTTAGTCCCATATCAAATGTGGCATGTAAAAGAACCCTGGAGGGTATGTGAAAATACCTTTCCTGTAAAAATTGGTAAGCCCTTTAGCTATCGCTCAAAGAAATTCTTGTATATGGATATATTCAGTCAGTTCAGAAATTGCATATCAAAAACCTCAAATAATTAACTAAATTTGGAGAAATTAAATTTAGTATGTCTTAAATGTATTTGATGCATTTAAATAACTTATATATTTCCAGAAAAAAAAACACACAAATGTTTCCCTTATAAAAATAAGGGAATGCTGTTCTGGACATTTTCTAAAACAAAAAAAATTCGTTAAAATCTTTTCCAGTTCACAACTTTCGTGGTGAGACTTGGGGCACTGTGATAACCAAGATTAATATTGTCAAAGTTCATTGAAACAATGTCTAATATGTTTTTATCAACTTTTATTTTAACGAAAATGAATACAGTGGAACCTGACAAATTCGAACTCACGTAATTCAAATCGTCTTTAATTCGAATTTTTCAAGTGGTCCCATGAGTTTTGTATTATAACAATGTTAAATAATCGTGAACATTATTAATTTTATTTCGGTTAGTTCGAACTTTTCGTAAGTTGTAATGTACTGTGCAGTAGTTCTATTCTTTTCCTACTTTTAGTTGTGTTGCCGTGTTGTTATATTTTTAGAAACAGGTGAGGCGACGTTGGAATGCGGTCAGTACCCTTCTTCACGCCCTCCCCCCTCCGCTCACCCGTACTACTTTGTTTACACGTACAGTTCTGTACTCCGTTAGTCAAGGTCAAACCTCTCGAGTGGTTAAGTGCGCAGTTTTTAGTGATTTGGTCGTAGCGATATTCTTGTGACGTGTGAGTTTATTTTGTTTTGTTTTATTCTTTAGTATTTGTTTAGTTCTAGTTTTGTTTATCAAATACTGTACAGTAGTATTTGTATGTGTGTGTATCGTGATGTCACTGTCCAAGCCACAGTCCTATAAATCATTAACTTTGGCCGAAATAGTATCGGTGATAAAGGAAGCGGAAAAGAGAATTCCTTTTAAGAAACTTATTTGATTTGAATTTTTGGATAGTTCGAATTTTTTCCTGGTCCCTTCAAATTCGAATTATTCAGTTTCTACTGTATATTTAAAACTGTATTAAAAAGTCCCGAAAAATTAGTTTAGTGCCTATGTGTATATAAGTATTAAACTCTGAAATATGTAGTATTTAGCTCAACACTCGACGTGTATGTAGCCAGTCTGTGGGAACTGAACCTACCTTAGAGGTTGTCTACACGCGGTACACGCTATGAGATTACGTGGTGATAGTGATTACAAAGGCGTGGGGCCAGTGGAAATTTTGGACCTAGCTTATACATGATTAACCATAAAATGTTGACCATAGATATACCTTCTCTTTCGGGTAAAATATATATAGTACCACCGTGAAATGAGCCCGGGACTTCAAAATT
Source organism: Timema bartmani (assembly GCA_902151455.1). NCBI lineage: Eukaryota > Metazoa > Arthropoda > Insecta > Phasmatodea > Timematidae > Timema > Timema bartmani. The sequence continues at coordinate 7,670 of CABFWB010000484.1, read as the reverse complement.
ATTAGCCAGGGGCCCTGACCTCTAGACCAAAAAGACCAGTAAGTTCTTATATGAGACGAATTTTACTAGTTTTATTTTATAAAAGGAGTTCATAGAGTTTAATTTACGTAAATTAAATTTTAAATAGTGTCTTATTAAGGGAAAAAAACAGCTTCAGTGGACGCATGGTCTAAGGCATGATTTGATCCTGGTCGAGTGTACTGTAGTTGATTTTTATAGATGGTTTATCACTCTCCCTCAACGCAAAAGGGGGTATACTGACTCTAAATTAAACATTTATAATCCCTAACCTATCTGCGTAATTAGTGCATTGGCGTACAGCCCGGATGGGTAATAAGATGCTGTGGTAAAAAAAATTGTAAAAATTGCATTTTTGTAAAATAAGGGTACCACATTTATCTGCCATGCGCTATAGTAGATCATAAAACGAAGATAGAATATAAACAGAAAGAAAGAAAGAGGTATGTAAACACTAAATAATATTTACGACAAGTATGTTGGCTGTCTGCTGCAGTGACATATGTATTATTTACTGTACTTTAAAAGTTGAAACCAATCCAAAAACACGCTTGTATTTCAATGTTCTGCTTTTAAACATTGAATGCTCGTCTCTAGGGGAAAGACTGAAGAGCCACCAGTCTTTCTTTGGGTTTCCAAATGTACGTGTCAGAATAAATGAAACTGGAATTTTTTTTCTACTCTTTACAAAAATTTTAATGATCATAACACCAGTAATGGTGGTAGGTGATGTGTGCTTAGGTCTGGTTTTACGTTGAAGGGAATTCGTGGTTTGCTATATCCACATTTGTACAAATATTTTTTTCTAAATGTGTTTTAATCTCTCCTCAGGAGAGTAGAAGGTATATATATATTTTAATTTACCTTATTCATCCTCTCTTATTTAAATTAACTATGGTGACAAGGCCGGATGGATAGTAGGACGTGGTAAAAATTAAACTAAACGAAATATTACTATTTTTTAAATACAATTTTTGGATAACTAGACAATAGATTGTATATTAACTTTTCTTAGCCCCGCATATTTCTATCCATTCAGGTTACACCCTTATCTACTAACTACGCTGATTTTTTCAGAGATGAAGAAGGATATATATTTATAGGAAGTGTACAAGCGCTATGTGCAGGGATAGTGGACACTTATTTTTAAAGAACAACTATCAGTACACCCAACCGAGATTCGAACCTCATCATCATGATCTCCCGTCATCGGCAGTCTAGTCCACTGTGAGAGGGGCGCGTTAGATCATCTGTCCAGTGAAGTGGGTGTAAACTAAATAATTAAAAAAACTATTATTAAAATATTAACTTAATAGTATCATGTAATTATTAGTAAATTATTTCCATTAAAATTTACTTCTCTTTTATTTTAAAAATAAGCAAAATATTATTTCTTGGATACATAATTATTTTTGATAATAAGTATAGGTGTAATTTATTTAATGCTATGCCATAGTAAAACTGAGCACACAATAATATTCAATATACTCATAACTAAATTTAAATGTATATTTAAAAAATAAATATTTGGTTTTGTAATATATAGAGATTTTTGTGAGCGTTCCTAATTTTATAAACTAGCATCTTTACATAAATTAAAATCCAATTTAAATTTAAATTGGTTCAAATCCACCCCATGTTGTCTAGTGATCAGATTTCTTGACTACAGATCCAGAGGTCCCTTGATCGATCCTCGGTGCTTCCATATTTTCTGTGAAGCAGTGGGTTGGAAACGGGGTCAACTCATAATCCTAAGGACAAATAAGATGCTAAATGGATAACAAAGTAGCAGTTTGGGTCTAGAAAATTGAGATCAATGGCAGGTGGTTTCATTTTGCTGACCACATTACACCATCTATATGAAAATGTTAAAACTATCTTTGCCAAAATGCAGTAGCCACCTGGTCAATATAGCTCGTGGGTGAATTAATGCCATGGGGTTATTTTGGTTCAAATCCATAATTTTATGAATATTAATATTGGATTATTCTACAAATCTTTAAAATCAATTTCAAGTCCAGATCTTGGTAAATTTTTTGAATATAAACATTTATAATAAAATATTAAAAAATGTATTATAGATATAATTAATTAATATTTTGTTGATAATAATAAATTTACTATAACATTTTTACATTAAGTTAAATGTCAAAGGGTTTGCTCGTTACGCTTGCATTTATATTATATTGCGACTGAACAATTAATACGCAGTATTTCAACCCAAAAACAAATTTAAAATTTAAAAAATAGTTACGTCTTGGATACGATATTGTATCGATTCTTCGAATTACGAGAATCCCTAAGAATTTAATGTATAGAGAATTCTAGCGTAGCCTATATATTTTACCCTGAGATTATGGTGATTATTTAAATTTTATGTGTCTCTGAATACCAGAAATTGAATTTTTCAATTCTGTTTGATCATATATCTGTCTGTGGCCACAGATCTAAATCAGTTTAGTGTATTTGGTTTAAACATGATATTTAAATGTAAAATAATGTTTTTTTGATGTTGACCCTAGCCCAAAAATTAATGTAATCCTATAGATGAGTGAATTTTGTGAATTCATTTTTTTGGTGCAAAATGGACATAATGATTTTGTTCAAACTTGATACATAGGGAGTTTTTAACCTGTAAAAAACCCGTATATTTGTATTTTTTGGAAAAATTCTGGTTAGTCTACTGATATGTGACGTCCAATAGTTTGAAATATTTAAAAAGTTGTTTTAACGACTTTGCTTTAAAGTCTATATCCGGCTATTGTTTGTTATGACAAACAAAGCTGTATAAGTTTTTTGTTTTTACAGGGAGAATTTGTTTAAGGATAGGTTAATTATGATATTTTTCAAATTTAGGTATTATAAGAAATGACTATAGAAATTTGGATTTGGTTTAAATAGGTTTCTGTCTGGTTTTTACATTATAAATAACTATATATATAGTCTAATGTTGATTTTTCTTTCAACATATTCATTAAATGATAATTTACTGGTAACAGGCTTTTTAATATATTGAATTTTTCCAAAAAACAGCTCTAGCGATTGTGTTCAATATTAATATTATTACCTGCTTTTATCTTCTAGTAAATGTTATTTGTTAGTCCCTCTAAAAAAATTAATGTCTAGCGATTGTGTTCAATATTAATATTATTACCTGCTTTTATCTTCTAGTAAATGTTATTTGTTAGTCCCTCTGAAAAAATTAATGAATCAAGGATAGGACATTTATGATAAACTCTAGAAAATTGGTAATATTTTGAAAATGACCTATAAAATGAGTTGGAATGGGTATCTGGAAATTTTTTATTTATAATAAAAACTAGGATTATATATTTATTTTTAAAAATAATTTAAAGCATTTAATATTATTTTATAAATAATATATATTTGAAATTTCGTTCCCAAACTTTAATACACTAAAGGAGAGATCTTGTAAGATTGTGTCTATGATGGCTACAGCATATTTTCGACTCACCAAGCTGCTGTCCCATTTCGCAAGACCACTCGAGGATGGGTTGATTGGATACAACATCAAAGGCAGACTGATGACCTTGGATATTGCTTGTTAACCCAATGACACCTAGTGGAGATCAAATCAATCTAGCACCCCTACAGATACTTTGATTATTTTTCCACGCCTTATATGGAGATTTTTTAAATCTAGGGTCCTTCATTGGTTCTTCCTTACTTAAACGAGCACTAATTGTTTCTGAGTAATTTAAATGTATTTGGCTAAAGTACATAATAAATATATATAAATACATAATGTATAAATGTTATAGTAAATTTATTATTACGAACAAAATATTTATTAATTATTTCTATAATACAAATTTTAATATTATTTTCTTATACATGTTTATATTAATAACATTTACCAAGACTCGGACTTGAATTGGACTCTCAAGATTTGTAGAATAATCCAAGATTAATATTCGTAAAATTGTGGATTTGAACCAAAATCACCCCATGGCATTAATCCATATTATAAAGGTAGTTTGAAATGCTCAGGAACACTCATCTCTGCATGCTAAGGAGCTGTAATGTTTTCTAGTAGAACTGTTACTTATTTCCAAATTTCTCTTTGGACTCAAAAATAATTTATATTGATATATTTCTTTTTTAATTTTCAAAATTAATTCTCAATTTCAAACCATACCTCTTCTGGTCATTCTTTAAATGCTTATTGGATTATATAGTACCATTTAAATTATAAAGGTTGGTAACTAAGTTTTTTTCTTTTGATTTAAGGTGAGGAGATTTTAAAACTAATTGATGGAAGTGCATCCATTTTAGAACGTAGAGAGGAGGAAAAACCAGCTAGAAAACCAAACTTTAAACATTCGGTTTACACTCAAAACTCCACCCTCCCTTTAGTCTTAATTATATCCATTGCAATAATGATTCCATAGAACATGTATCCATCAATGAGGGGTTATAACTTTGATCCTTAAAACTAGTCTGTGTATTAATATCTATGAAAACTGGCAAAATATACATGCAGTTATGCACTTATTACTGAAGCGATATGCGAGGAAAAAATGCACAAATAAAAGGACAAGGATCGAAATTAAAATTTTCTTATAAAATTAAAAGTTATAAAAAACATATATCGGTACAAATTATCAGGATTAAATAACTTCTGACTATACAGGGTGGCCCACGGAAAAGTAGCCTGCCTCCTATATCTAGCAGGCACTTTTCTCTGAATTGGAGGAGGTCAATTCCCTTCCACCCCGTCTTGTGCTTTAGACAAGCAGTTCACTTGCTCATTCTTCATGTCACAACATGGGTGGAAGGTGATTGACCTCCTCTAATTCAGAGTGAGGCGCCTGCTGGATATAGGAGGTGGCCAACTTTTCCATGGGCCAGCCTGTATATCTTAAAATGTGTTTGTAGATTGAAAAGCTCCTCCCTGCATCATTTGATATGGTAGGGCAAAACTTTTTCTTAAGATGTTTATCTTTTTTGGAGTACACTCTGTCACTTCTTTTGTGTTCCCCCTGAAGAATCTTTAAAACAAATAAACCTACATTCCTTTTCAATATATTTTGAAATTTCTCTACTGTGGCCTCCAGGCTGTACACGGTACAGTATTATCTAATTATTTATAAAATGGCTACAAAAATTCTGATTTTTTCTAAACCTCGTTTCAAAAGTTTATGACGGTATCGGGAAATGTTCAAAAGCGTGACTGAATGAATACAAGAAAAACTTTGCATGCCATTCCTCTAACAAGCACTGATCTCAGATTTGGTGGTGGCTGCATCTTGAGTATTCAGCAAACACAAAACGTAAAGAAACTCGGTCACAATAGTTATCCCTTTCCTTCCTGTTTCTGTTGTTTCTAGTAAATTCCATTATAAAGAATAGTGGTTAGAGTTGGATAGCTCTCTTCACAAGCATCGTTGACTTTAGCGCTACTTACGTTATATACTACTATAAAGACACATGGCTGACTGACTCACTCACTGACATTAATGTTTACCCAATTCCAGATGATCTAGAAACTTGAAATTTGGCATACTTATAGCTTCTATCCTGTAACCGACGGAAAAATTCTAAAAAGTTTAGAATTTTAATTTTTAACCCCCGAAAAAAACTCAAATGGCGAAGCAACTTTAAAGTCGGTGTAGATCATTGTTTGTAGGTCTCTTGTGGCTAATCGGTAGGACCTATAAAAAAAGGATTGCACCAGCAATTACGGATTTAGCAAGATTCACAAGTTTGGTCATATTAATTTTGGTCGTATCTACATCGGCTATACCTTAGATAGAGCTAGATTTTTTTATTTTAGGTAAATTTAAAAACATTTTCCACACTATCCACAGTTTTTTTAATTTCCTGACACTCTTTTGGGACAGCTAGAATCATAAAGTTTGACAGACATATAGGCACATAATATTGCCATAAGTTTGCCAAATTTGATGATTCTAGCTGCCCAACAAATATGAAGTAACTAAAATAATATTTGAAAAATACAATACAATACTGGTAACTTTAACTTGTTACGTTCAAAACAACGCTGAAATTATATTAGCTAGAAAACTCACTGGGGGTTTGGGGGCAGAGCCCCCAACGAGCAAAGCGAGTCACTGTATATGAGCAGTTGTAAATTAGCTTACATAAATTGAGTTTAAATAGCTTCATCTGCAAAGGGTCCTAAATTTTTTTTGACAATTATTTAGGAAATGTTATTTTAAATACTTAAACTACTGTATTTATGCATTTACATTCATAGTAATTAAAATATGCATTTATATCTGAAATATTCAGCATCAAATTGTGTATATTTGATAGATGTTGCCTTAGATAAGTGTCTGTAAAGCTGGTTTATCGATACCAACAAAGGAGATATATATTCATGTATGAAAAATCTGCAGCCTACTGATAACGTATTGAATTACCAATATTGACGAAAATCCCTTAATATATATTCACTCATTTGATAGCGTGTGCAAGAACGGAAATGACCTTAATTTATTTTTTTATTATATTCCCCTTTTTCCTACCTTCTAACCGTTACTTTTTATTTTTTGTCATGACGCCAGCGTGTCAGGGCACATGTTATTTTAACTTTTACGTTCGTGTGGTCACGCAATTAAGAGGACAAAACCAATGCCTTCACAATGTCACAATGATAGTCACGGCGATTGAAAGAGAATTCTATGAAATGAATTCGCTTTCAACATACCTTTTCATATATAAAAAGTATTGTAATTACAACAATATGCCTCGTGCTTATGACGACTTATGACTGTACTAAAATAAATGGAGTTCTAATATATCTGTGTATTCCTATGTCCAACTTTCTAACATTAGCTGGGGCTAAAAACGATGTGGTTTAATAAATTTTGTTAAGATTTGATATATATATATGTTAGATGATTCAATTATCTCTGGTCTTATTTGAAACTTTAGCCCACAAATTAAAGGTAGTTTGCTGATTAATTTTTTTAGTTTGAAAATTCTCAAAAATGACCCAATGCTATTGTTCAAAATGGATATCTGAGATGTGTGTGTTATATTATGATAATAAAGAATGTAGGTTCGTGTTTATAAAATTTGATTTATTATAGAATATTTCAATGCTGATTTATTTTTGAGAATTTATAAGTTTATATATAAATAATTTTTCGTATTATTATATAGTTTTATTTTGGAAAATGTATTAACGGTTAACTGATAACTTGTTTTAGAAAATTTAGTTGATAATTACTAAAAACTATATAAGTAGGTAGGCTATGTAAAACTATGTCATAAAATTTATTTTTTTAAAGATTAGGTCGATCAATTTTGAAATAAATCATAGTCAAATTTCAAAATATTAGTAATCCTAGCTCAATTAATTAATGATTTAAATAATTTAATTCCAAAATAGACAGTTTTAATGCATTTTTCCGCTATGTCTTAGTACCCTTGCGTGCCATATGCATACATTAATTATGAAACTGAAATATTAATGAGAATTATATAATTTATAATGTATAATGTTCATGGAAGGGAAATGTGAAATAAGAAGGAAATTTAATTTTATGTTATCCCAACTGGAATCTAGATCCCAATTTCTTTATCATATGCCTAGTAAACACGAAGGTAACAAGATATACTATTCAACCACAGATGAGTAAGTGTATGATCAAATAAGTTTT
>CABFWB010000483.1:241794-292157 GCA_902151455.1 Timema bartmani | reverse complement strand
TAGAAACAGTTCAATCCCTGCATGTTAATCTCTATGCATCTATGAAGCTCATTCGAATGGAAACAGTCCAACCTCTGCATTATAATCTCTATGCATCTATGAAGCTAATTCTAGTGGAAACAGCTCACTCCCTGCATGTTAATCTCGATGCATCTATTAACTGTTGTCATTCGAGTGAGATATATAATATTGACCCTTAATCATTATTTCTTTGTAATCGTGGGCAAGCTTCACCGAGTCACCAGGCTACGGGGACCGTAATAATCACATCGAAGAGATACCTTGGAGGTAGTGGCGTCCAGTGCGACTATGTGGGAGCCATCGATGACGAGTGTTGTGTCCCGACGCTCGTGGAGGTGGCTCGACGCCACAGACTCGCTGAAGTGTCTGGAGGCGGGGAAAGTCAATCCGTGGTCCGGTTTCACCAGCAGCACGCTGTGTCCTTTAACCTGCAGGGGCAACTCGGCTATAGTAGCATTCTGGTAGTAAAAACAGTACGTGACGTTTACAAAGAACATTAGAATAATACGCCAAGTCTTGTGATCTTCAGTTGTCAATTATTATTATCATTATTATTATTTTTATAATTATTATCACTATCATTATTATTATTATTATCATCATCACGTTCATAGAAATGTTGTTGTTTCGTGCTATGATAAATTATTTACTAACCGGATTTATTATGATTATGACAGAATTCGAAACCTTTTTGGGCTCCAAAAAAACTCTTTTCTCACGTAGACTTTACTGTGATGACCTTTTTGTTTTTAATATACTCAATAGCAAAATTTCATGCAAATTTTCCCTTGATCATTTAGATGTTCATTTCCCTTCTCGAGATTCTCGTAATCCAAAATTATTTTTTCTCAATAGCTCTTACAAGATGAGGCCTTTAAGCCGTTGTATCCATAGCGCCAATTCTAGATTTGTAGAATTCGACTTCTATTATAAAAGAAAAGCTAAACTCAGAGAGTTATTTAAGGAACTCCCATATCATTAATTGTATCATGTGGAAGTTCTGCCTCTAATGTTTAAAGTCACAGTATTCTGGTTTATTTTTTTCTTATTGTTACTGCTTTTTAAATACTTATGCTTTACTACTTCTTGGCTATTTTTTAATATTGTTATTTTTTATTCTTTTCGATTTTAATTTCTATTTTTTCATAGCTATTCATCAGTATATATAATTATTTAGCTATTTTTTTAATATTATTTTCTCATGCAATTATATGGATTTGTAAGGTACTTATATACTTTTCAGTGCTGGTCTGTCATAGATCTTACGTCAGTTGGCCAGAACTATAATAAAGGAAATTATTATTATTATTATTATTATTATTATTATTATTACTATAGGTATTTAACGTGCACTTTCTGAACCGACTGATTATATCAGCACACGACTTAAAAAACTAACTTAAATCTAAAACAGACAACATACACAATATTCAGACTCCGCCCGTTAATTCATCACTGTGAGCTGTCACTTTCGATATCCGGTTGAAGGAAAGGCGAAACATTTTCAATGGCTAAATACCATATTCAAAGGATAAGTGTTTTCCAAACTATGGTAGGCAAAGTGTTTTAAGGGGTATAAGGGCACGGTCATACTTGAAACCTGGTCACCGCGACCCAAAGTTGTTCCAGTTTGCAACCAAGTCACTGTCACCTAGTACTGCCACCTGCATTATAAAACAAGGATTGGCGTGCTGGCGACTTGGTAGAGGCGTTTTTATTGCAGCGTCTTTGTCGCGATGACCCTGTTGCAAATATGGCCGTAGCATTGGCTTTATTAAAGTTTGGAAAGACCGTTTTATATTTTACAAGATAGCTGGTATTTATTTCCTTTTTTTTTATGAACAGCTGGAAGGGGTACGTTTCTTAGGCCATGGCCCCTAAAGGGTAACGTAACTGAAGAAAGTTTGTGAAATAAATAATAATAAAACGTTTTAATAACCGCGTTCAGGCTATAAGCATACATGCCAATTACTCTAATAGGGTAGGGGTGATGAAGGAAGCATTTTAGAGGTATTTTACCCTCATTTGCGTAGAACGAGAGTGGGAAATCATATAGAAAAAACCACTCTCAGTATACCCGACTGGAAATAAAGCACTGATCTCCCCTTCAACAGCAGGCCAGTCAAACACTAGAGGGAGGACTTAGACGATTTGGCTATTGAAGCGGGTGATATATTACCTGAATATGGTGTAAAATATCGTATTTATTTTATAAATTTGATTTAGTAGAATTTCCTGCCGGTATTTTTTTTTTGTAATCCCTCCGTCAAATTATCAAATATGTTTTCAAACCATTTTAACTTACTGTTGTTTCTTTGATGACTATATTAGGTCTAGCAGTTGAGTAGATAATAAAGAGAAGATTCAATCCCACACCCATTAGTATTCCATATTCCAGGTTATATAAAAGGCAGCAAAAGAACGTGAAGAGAAACAGGAAAAAATCAAGTTCTGAAATCATACAAAATATTGTTTCAATATCACTAAACTGTTGTCTAGTGATAGTTTACTAGTAACTAAAATTGACCGCCTCTGTGATCTAGTGTTGAGAGTTCCTGGCTTAAGACCCAGGGGTCCCGGGTTCAATCCCCGGTCATTCCAGAATTTTGTTTGTGGAAGCAGTGGGTCTGGAACGGGGTCAACTCAGCCTTGTGAAGATAAATAAGGATCTACTTGAATGAAGAAGTAGCTGCTCTAGTGTATAAAACTGAAATTAGCTGTCAGAGGGTTCGTTGCGCTGACCCCTGTTACCTCCCTTTTTGGGCGTGCCATTGAAATCATGACCGTAAAGCTGTGGTCTGGAGTGAATGAAAGTACTCACTCTTCGTTTTCCACAGAAAAGGAATCATCGAATACTCCACCATGAAAATCATGGCACACAAGATGAGTGCTGACAAACTAGTTTTAGGTATGTAATAGAAGGCCTTGGAAAGGAAACCAAGTGAGAGAAGGACAAGGACCCCTGAAACAAATCGACGAAAATGTGTTATTAGTTTGATATAGCTTAGTGGTGAAGATACTGTGAAAACTTGTGTGAATCTAATTTATTTTTCTTAGCACAGAGTCTTACTACCCGATTAGGTTATACGCACGTTTGATAGTTACCTTTTATTTTATCGTATGGTATATTTGACCGGAATGGACATGACATCCAGTTCGGTCGCCTGTATGTAGACTACTAGCAGCTCTGGTGGTACAGAACGTTACCCGGGATACAGCATAGGAGGCTGTCTACACCTCGTACTCCCAATGAGATGATATAATGATGGTTACTATGGAGTTGTGGAGGCGGTGTGGGTCTTAACCTAACTTAAGCCTAATTAACCTAACGCTAGTGACCGTTGGGGTCATTCTCCTTAAGGGAAAAATACCCTAGGTATCAACCGGGAATCGAACCCGGGACCCCTAGACTCGTAATGAGGTGCACTGACCCCTACACCACGAGGCCGGTTATAATAACTCTAATGAAGGGCTGACGGAAGAAGCACTTTTATAGTTAATTTACCCACATTTTTTGTGGAAGGAGAGTGGGAAACCCTTTAGGAAAAATAACTCTCAGTAGACCCAACCGGGATTTGAACCCTGATCCCCCAGTCATCAGCGACACAAAAGTGACGCCTTAGATCATTCGGCCACTGAAGTGGGATTACGCATACATTAATTACGATGGTGGAAAAATGAATTAGAAAGGTAGAATTTTAGAGGAAAGTTACCCGCATTTGTGTAGTGGAAGGGAAAGAAACTAAGTAATGGGGGAAAAACTCAAAACACCATACCTGGACTCAAACCACGATCCCCCGTCACCAGCAGTCCAATCTATTGCGAGAGAATGACGCCTTAGACCTTGCTACCATCAATGCGGGTTGGTAATAATCACGTGTGAAAATATCACCCCAAGTGCACCAAGATGAGATTCAAATCCTGACCTCCAACAAATGCGATGCGAGTTGAAGTGGATGCCATCCCCTCTCAATCTCTCGTCCTATTTGTGCAAGTACCTGTGATTATTCCTCCCATCTGAGTGCGGACACCGGAAGCGTTGTTGACGGCTGTCCGGGTGAAAGAACCAGTGACTGGCATCGAACCCACAAACGAGCCGAGCACGTTACTCAAACCAAGAGCCAACATCTCCTGGGTAGCGTCCACTGACTTATTAGTTGCTGCAAAGCAACAACATGGATACAGGAATTATTAATTCATACGTGTCACAAACTAATACGTAATGACTATACACATGATCAGATCTGATTAAAAATCATCATCTTCAACTGTTTCCAACCTGTGACCGGGTCAGTTTGGTAAAATGTATCCAGCTTCCTCTATCCTTCCATCATTCTTCCTCCTTTAATGGCTTACATTCTTCTCATCTCACTTGCATACTTTCTGTTATCTGTTCTTCCCATTTCTTTCTTGGTCTTTTGCGGTCTTTACCCCCACGTAATTCATTTCCAAAATTTTATTTGACATCCTCTCCTTCTCCATCCTCATTACATGACTATACCAATTCAGTCTTGCTTCCTCTACTATTTCATGTACTCCAACATCCTCATTACACGCCAATACCACCTCTGTCATACTTCCTCTACTTTCTCATGTATACAACATCTTCATTACATGCCCTTACCATCTCGGCCTTGATTTCTCTGCTATTTCATGTACTCCAAGATCCTCATTGCATGCTCATACCATCTCAGCCTTGCTTTCTCTGCTATTTCATGTACTCCAACATCCTCATTACCTGCCCATACCAGATCATACTTGCTTTCTCTGCTATTTCATATACTCCAACATCTTCATTACCTGCCCATACCTATCTCATCCTTGCTTTCTCTGCTATTTCATATACTCCAACATCTTCATTACCTGCCCATACCATCTCAGCCTTGCTTTCTCTGCTATTTAATGTACTCCAACATCCCCATTGCATGCCCATACCATCTCAGCCTTGCTTTCTCTGCTATTTCATATACTCCAACATCCTCATTACATGACCATACCATCTCAGCCTTGCTTTCTCTGCTATCTCATGTACTCCAACATCCTCATTACCTGCCCATACCATCTCATCCTTGCTTTCTCTGCTATTTCATATACTCCAACAGATTCATTACCTGCCCATACCATCTCAGCCTTGCTTTCTCTGCTATTTCATATACTCCAACATCCCCATTGCATTGCCCATACCAGATCATCCTTGCTTTCTCTGCTATTTCATATACTCCAACATCCTCATTACATGACCATACCATCTCAGCCTTATAAAAGTTATTAGCAAAAAAAATCATGTGTTAATGCGTTAAGTCATGTGATCCCCAACTGTCACTTTTGATAGATGTTAACAATGAATATAAAATAATACAGAAGGCTCTGGCTAATTCTACATTGGTTAACTCGAAAAATTGTATAATTCGAACCCACCATGATTGCCAATGAAGTTACTATATAAATCAATGGTAAAAAATAAAATTTAATTCGAATTTCAGAAGGAAATATTTGTATAGTTCAAAACATTTTTTTTATTTTGTGCTGATTTCAAACCTAACGTAACAATCGCTACTAAACCACCCAATATGCCAATAACCTCAAATAACGCCAGAGTTGTTGACGCATATTAAAAAAGAAGATTCACTGATTCCAAACCAGACGTTAAATACAAAAAAAAATTTAATGCAATCAATGAACCTGAAGAGTTTGTTTATTGTGTCAAGATAAACAAACTACAACAAACTAAGATCATTAATTTTTTCGACGTAATGTCATTTAAGTGCAAAAAATGAGTTTAGTCTATATTTTTCTTACTGTCGCTACTCCACCCAGCCCGTGGGCCTACTTGCCAGGATGGCTTAGTAGGAAGGCTAGGAAGTAGCTAACAATTGTGGAGGTCGTTTTGGTCTTGTTTATTGAAATAGATTAATTACAATACGAGTGTATAAATGTGATGTAGGTTGTATAAAAGGTTGAAAAAGTTTAGTGTAAGGTCCTTTTTATATCATTGTCCCTACTCAGCAGTTCCGTGCCCTGGCCTATTTTCGGTGTTCAAACTCTAACTGATGTCGAACAAACGGCCGCCTGGCTTTGTTAAATAACTCAAACTTTCAATATAGTTTGTGGCTTCCTCCTCCGTACTGAACAGGGACTCAAGCTGTAAGATATTCTCCTCACAATTTACTGTAACTTGGTAGCTGAGCATGTAAAGCACTTCGAGGTAGTCCCTTAACAACTGGCATCCTTCCTGCCCACCCGCCTCCCCCCCCCCTTCTCATTTTTTTTAAAGTCTAAAACACATTGTTATATACCACCATAATAGGGGTGTTTCCCCTGAGTTACGGTTCACGTCAATACTATATGTTATGCTAATTGGCAAAACAATCTCTATTTTTAAAAACATGACTTGATGCGCGTGCCTAACTGCTGATGTAGAACAAGTGACAGTGCGATTACTCAAGTTTACGTCATCCTTGCATGCTCTCGATTTACAAAGGCTGCAAGTTACGATATTATGTTAATTTTTCCAAGTTTTTCTAGTTTTTGTTTTAATTTTTCTTGTTTTTTTCATGTAGGCCTATGTATATATTATGTATGAGTGTTTTAGATAGCATATATAAAGTGTATTTAAATGTAGCATATTTTGAGTTTATTGATTTAATGTTTATCAGCTATTTCGATATTCATAAAAAAAATTAAATCGAATTTTGGATACTTCGAATTAAAAAGGTTCTACTGTATTACTAACATTATTGTAAAATTGTATCAACGTTGACACCCAAAAAAAGTGGATATTTACTAATACAGTACACAGGTGTCGACCATGACAAAGAAATCCCCGGGACACAAAAGATGAAATTGTTGTCGACAACTTCCGTCGTTTCTTGGAAACTTACCGAAGGCTTTAGCGATGGCGATGCTCTCCAGTATTGAAATCAGCGGAACGAGAAAGAGTGAGGTGCCCACCTCGTTCGCCATGCCGACAAATGAGTACTGGGTGCCGTTATAGGTGGTGCTGAACGGGGGAAGATGTAACGAGGGAAGGCCCCCAGCCACTTCACCTACAAGGAGGCGTAAGTATATATATATATATACACATATATATATGTGTGTGTGTGTGTGATCAGACCACTGAGCTACATATATTCTTACTGGCACCAGAGTCATTCACCACTTATTTAATAACTCAACTCATGACCGATCAACCGCGATATACGATACAAGATCACATTAAATCTAGAAAACTTATCGAAGCACCGTTTACTGTATTCTTCAGCTAACCAGCGAATTGGAATCAGTTTAAGGTGTCCGCCTCAACAACGAGAAAATATCAATCGCTGTCAAACCACAAGGCTTAATACAATGGTCTGTGTCGTTTTCTGGAATTACTTCTCTATTCTGTCTAAGCTTATACTCCCTTTCGACCTTCACCTACAACCACCCTATGTCATATTAATAAGAAAGAGGGGAAAAGAAACTACGAACATTTTTATCTCCCGGTAGATAAAAAATCTCGCTATTAGTTCTCAAATATATTAAAAATTTATTTTGTAAACCTATAAAATAATTATCGTATGTTTTATAGGATGATAAATCTAGAGCCCTTTTTCTGGGATTTCTACCAGATGGTACAGGCAGCACTAACCAGCCGAGGATCTGCGTGCATGCCCCACTCTGGATGAATAGAAATCTCTCCAAACCAACCTTCAAGTTAAGACTTAAGAAGATGATAAAAAAATACTAAAAATTTAGTAAAATGGTAGCCTACCAATGTTTAATGCAAACATAAGGTTCCCTATTTTCTATAAAATGCCCTTTTATGAAAAGTGGACTGTGCAAATCCCGTGAAGTGCACTTTATAAACCGACTTATTATATCAGCACACGACTTATAAACTAGCTTAGACCCATAACAGGCACAACGCACATTTCATCAATTATAAATTTCAACCACGCTAGGAATCGAACCCAGGTCCCTAACCTTGGTAGACAGACATGCTACCAATTGAGCTAAGGTGTCGGACTTAGTTTTATATTATTATTATTATTATTATTAATAATAATAATATTATTATTTAGCACCGCGTCTTAATACCTGTTCGGGCTATTCGCAAAATATGTACTTTTTACACAAATGTGATAGGGAAAAGGTTTAATTTAGAGGAAGTGTACCCGAATTTGTGTGGAGGAAGAATATTTAGGCAAACACCACCCTCAGTTCATCCAACTGGGACTCGAACCCCGATATCCCCATCATCGTGAGTCTAGTTTCATATTTTTTTCCTCTCGTACCAGATGTGAACCTGAAGCTCCCCCGCAGTATCTCCCCTCTCACCTATGATCGTGACCTTGTGATAGTTGTTGGTGAGGAAGTACGCCACAGCTGTTCCGGCCACGACAACTAGCGCGTTCCTCGCGACAGATGTCAGCCAGACCGTGCGACTCAGGACTCTTCGACAGGAGGACATTATGGACGTGTCTCTCCCCGAGTCGAAACTCTTCAGTTGCTGGAAGAAATAACAAACACAATTAAGTATTTATTATTTTATTTATTAAAAGTAAGTATGTATCGATTTCTTATTTATTTATGTAATTATTTGCTTATTTAATTATGTAATTATTTAGCTATGTAATTATTTACTAATTTATAGTGATTATTTTTATACATTCATTTATTTATATTCAGTATAGTTTTATTGCTATATTTATTTATGTTTTTATTTATTTATTTAGTTATAGTAAACATGTTTTTATTTACCCATTTGTATGTGTATTTATATAATAATTTATTAATGTATTTGCTATTTTATTAATTGATTGATGTATTTATTAATGTATTTATTATTGATGCACCACGTATTTAAATTATGTATTTATTTACTCATCTATTTTTGTAATTATTTTCTTATTTATTTATTAATTATTTAACTATTCACGTAATTATTAACTTATTTATGTAAATATTTACCTCTTTATTGTAACTGTGTTTTTTCATTCGTTTATTTATAGTTAGTATATTTTTATATTTATTTATGTATTTATTTATTTGTGCGCCACTACTCGTACGGTAAAGTTTTAGGAAGGTACCATTTTTAGGAACCAAAGTGAATTTTGTAACCTTACAATCTGTAAACAAAAATGTCACTCGGTTAGCAGTGGAATGTCGTGGAGAGTTTCTAGGTTAGTCAGTACTTATTCAAACTGCACCTGGTATATATTCTCTTCAACTCTGACCCCATTTGACCATTCACACATGGGCTCTGCTCTACACTCCTCACATGGGAATGTATTCTCGTTGATACCAGACCATTAAGTGTGCTACCTCGTGATGATAACATATCACAGGTACAGTTTAGACAAGTTCTGCCTACCCTTGAAACATATCACACCACACACCAGTCAAAAATCAAGTCCATTCTCCCAAGTAATTCATTCTACGATCTTAAGTCCAGATTGTTCAAGTAATCAATTCGAAAAAGACCCGCATAACTGGGCACGCGTACTAAACGTCAAGTCCATCGGATCTAGCTTGCCTCTGACAAGAATATTGGGGTTTCAAAACCCGGATAGGTGCTCTGAGCGGATAGTATTGAGGAAGTTATTTTAAAGGAAATTTGTCATATATTTCCTTAAGAGGGGATGGAAAACCACCTCCTAGCTAGCACAACTGGGATTCGAGCCATCCAGTTCAGATTCAAGCACACCGGCGCTGAGCTAACTCTATACTAATGTAAAGAATATGTCTTTAATTTGTCGCTCACAGCAAATAGTTGGGGTTTTGTATATCAAGTTGTTTATGGAGGATGATTTACAAGGGCCATTTTTATAGATTTTATCAAGTAATATTCTTAGTACAATAAAGAACAAAGGTCGCTATTAATACTGCCATAGACGGTAGTAAAAAATCAGAAAACTTTCTCATAACGATTGCGTTATCTTTATATTATTCACTATGGCAAAACGGATAGTTTTTCTTAATATTGCTTTTATCAAGTGTAAACAAGGGTTTTTTTTACTTTTTTCTCATTTTCCACTATCTGACAAAACATTTTTTTTAAGTAAGAAATATGTAGAACGTCATAAAGTAAAAACAACTCAAAACACCTACGAAAAAACTAACAGTAAAAAAGATTAAAACAAAAAACGTGAAATCTTTCTAAGTGTTTATATAAATGGAGGAAGCGGGAAGTGATATATGGATATTTAAAGAGTATATTCAAACTTAAGCTATTCCTCTTAAAATCGAAAAGAAAAGTGGAAAATAAAATATAAAACAACAAACGTTGTCTGATGGCCAGTTTTGAAATATTTGATGCCATAAACTGGGGTAAGGCCACAGACAGTTTCTTTCATTTCTCCTTACAAGAGATTATCGCCTTTCACGCTTTTAGTAGGTGCTCAAAATGGTCACCTTCGGCTTGAATGGAAACATTTCCATGCGATGTATCTTCTTTTTTTAAATAATTTATCACACTACGACACTACAATTGTAGGCTTACATTCAGGCCGAAAGTGGTCATTTTGATTACGTCCTATAATGTTTATTAGCTCCACATTACTGGAGTACACACATGACCATAGTTCGGAAACAAGATCAAATTGCACACATGTTCATGTGAACTTTTTCCGTGGTTTCTGTTTCTCCTGTTCACTGCTGAAGTGAGTCCCACATGTTACGGTACACCCTGTGAATATTTTTTCTAAAGATTGAAGAGAAATTTCGAGAATTTGCGTATATCGACTCACCCGAGTTAGTAAAAGGACTATAACACTGCTGAAACCGAGAATAGTGTCCCAACGTCTGATCGTGTGCGTGTTGCGGGAAAATAGCTCCCACGCGGAAAGGAAATCTTGGGGGTTCCCTTTGATCCCCAATAAACTGTTGATTTGAGACGTGGCTATGGTGATGGCGGCCGCCGATGTGAAGGCGGAACTCACCGGCAGGGAGATGAAGTCGATCAGGAAACCTGGGAAGGACATCAACGAAACTGACTAATAAAAATAAAACTAATCAATATTGAAATGGAATGTTTTTAGTCTCTCTCACTAATACTGAGACCGTGATTACGATCAACTTAAAGTTCACGTAGGTAACGTAACACGGAGACCATCGGTAGCGCACAAAAGGGAGAAACCCCACATCAAAAACGCTCTAAGACATGGATCAAAAGTACACATATAAAAAACAACTGCATAACGTGGTGACATGACAAACATGCATTGTAAACAACACCCTTACTCTTTATAATAATTATACAGCAAAATAATAAAACTACAGGGAACAGCCCTCTTACTCTTTACAATAATTAGGTTAGGTCAGGTTATGTTAAGTGTTACCATGTAGGGCTCAGAGACTACAAACAATGGTGCGATTTTGATGCACAATCTACCTTGTGCGCTTCTGATATTCTACAAAGCAGGTACACAAATTTAGCCTGTACACTCCGAGTACGCAGGCACTCGCAATAGAATCCAACCGGACCTATAAAATAAAGTGTAAGGAAAGGCTACAATGCTTAGGCGTTCACGAGACGCGAACAAACCAACTATATAGAATAATCAATCGTCTACACACTGTAAACAAACAAATTAAGTAGTAAATAGCCGTATTGACTTTGCTCGCAACTTGATTGGTTGACAACAATCCGTGGTACACTTCTCGTAACGCGACGTGGACAACTCTCAAGTGGGTGTTTTTTCTTTGTTTTTTGTTGCTTTTTTTTTTCCGCGTCCACAGACAAGTAAGAAACAGACTCTCAACCTTACGGGGGTTTCGCTGCGCTCCTTTTGCCAGCTTGAGTCCTTCACCACTGGGCTTCGCTAGTGTCAGTGCTGGGTGATAATAGGACTAACCGCAGCGATCCTAGTGTTGAAGGACTCAAGCTGGCAAAAGGAGCGCAACCATTTTAACCCGGAAGTTGGGTGTCTGGGTATATTATTTGTTTGTGACCACGTCTTAGTAACCGTTGGGGTTTTACCCGTAATTAATTGACTGTGCTAGTTCAATAAGGATAAGGAAGGTATAATTATTTTAAATTAAATATACCTGCATTTGCATATAAGAAGAGTGGGGTCCATTGGGAGAAGGGAAGGTGGTTGATAACACCTCAACAAAGTTATAGTGATACGTTAGACTATACGATCACGTCGTCAAGAGAGAGTTACGTCAACGTGAAGACAAGCATGATAAGAGCCGCTACGTTATGTTGAATGAACGTTAAGTTGATTGTAATGAGACCTTATGAGAATGCAAACATGGTTGTGTCGAAACATGCCTTGTAAAGAGGCAAATGTACCAACAATGATACAAAATATACAAAAATAAATAAAAATCGTATCACAGCTCTAAAAAAAAGTCTTACCTACTATATAATGGTTTTATTCTTAAATCTTGCTTTATTTTCTCAAGAATAGTAAGGATTAGATAAAGATTACCTATAGTTATACTCTTAAATTACCGTTTGAGCATCAACTTACCCATGTGCAGAATACCAAACATGGAGACAATATAGCTGGAGAGGAAGATGAGACGAACTTACCCATGCGCAGAACTACCAACATGGAGACAATATAGCCGGAGAGGAAGGTGAGATGAACTTACCCATGCGCAGAACTACCAACATAGAGACAATATAGCCGGAGAGGAAGGTGAGACGAACTTATCCATGCGCAGACTTCCCAACATGGAGACAATATAGCCGGAGAGGAAGGTGAGACGAACTTACCCATGCGCAGAATTCCCAACATGGAGACAATATAGCCGGAGAGGAAGGTGAGACGAACTTACCCATGCGCAGAATTCCCAACATGGAAATGACACAGCCGGAGAGGAAGGTGAGCAGCACTACAAAGTCTGTTCCACATCTCGTGGTGAGAGACTGCGTCATGAGGGCCAACAGGGCCGTAGGACCGACAGTGATGTCTTTACAGCTTCCGAACAATATGTAGACAAATGGTCCCATAAAGGCTGAATACAGACCGTACTGTAGACAGAGGTGAACATTAATATAATAGGACTGTGGTAGAAGGCGCCTTTTGGTAGCTACAAACATGTTTTGGTTTGCAATCAACAGTGATAAATGTTACTACTACTACTTATTATTATTATTATTATTATTATTATTATTATTATTATTATTATTATTATTATTATTATTATTATTATTATTATAGGTCCGACACCTTAGTTCAGTTAGCATGGCCGAAGATGTATTGTTGGTGAAATGTGAGCTTCCCCTTTCACTGTATGAATTAACGTCCGGGGGTTGGATTTTGTGTCTGTTTTAGATTTAAGTTAGTTTATAAGTCGGAAATAATCAGTCGGTTAAGAAATGTAGTGTAAAGAAATAATGTAAAAAAAAACAGTTCCGTAATGATCCCATAACAACTTAATTCCTTGACCAGTATCATCAACCTTCTTACCCTCCTAAGCCTTAAGGATTTACAAATAACTAAGAGGTCATCCATAAATCACGTAACACTTTTATCTTACTTTTTAATCCTCCCCCATCTACCCCCACTTAACATTAGGTAGACATTTAGACTGACCCCTCCCGTATTAAACTTGTGTTAGGTAACTTTCCACTTCAAGAGTAAATCTCATTATTTTATAGAGAAACTTTTGTGACATTAAAATAGGGAGTAAGATTTAATACTATTAAGAATAGGAAATTATTGGTGGAAGCATGAACAATAATATTAATTTTTCAACATTATAATACAAGTATAAGATCAGTGTTACGTAACACTGCCCTCATGTAGCACTATGTAGACATTAGAGTTAATCCCTCACCAACTCTTGACGTAGTTTATGAATGAACCCTTAGTTATTTGTAGATCCCTAAAGATTTCCCACAAACATCTCTTACTAT
This sequence comes from Timema bartmani, assembly GCA_902151455.1. NCBI lineage: Eukaryota > Metazoa > Arthropoda > Insecta > Phasmatodea > Timematidae > Timema > Timema bartmani. The sequence goes on along the minus strand of CABFWB010000483.1, from coordinate 278,281 downwards.
TTAAATTTTCCCCTAATATTTCAACCTCTCAATTTCTTCTAAATTCGAGATTACCTGAGGTTGTAGCCCACTTAAGACGGCGATGGCTATCCCTTGCGGTATGACGGTCAGCGAGACTGTCAAACCGGCGATGACGTCATGAATGGCATCTTGCCTGCTGTATTTCGGCAACCATTCAGTGATGGGGATTTTCCTGTTGAAGTAAGAGCGGCTGCAAAATGCCTTTCCTTCGCATCGGAAGAACGATTTAATAATGGGGCTCTTCCATGAATTATTCGATTCAGAGATGGATCTATTTTCTTCTTGGTCTGAATACAAAATAGAATAAAAAATGTTTTAAAGTTAATATTTTAACTTATTCTTCAGAGAGGGGGGAGAGGACGGTGAACTTTTCCTCCAAGTCATTTTAATTACGTTTTCAACATGCTTTCTAACTACATGAATGTATTGATTACCATTGGATGGGATTATGTTAGTTTTTATCTTCATGATCCCTTTTATTACAGTCAAAATTTTATATGAAGGGCTTTATTCGACAGCTAGAAATGTTACAAGATCTACTTTCACATCAAGTCATGTTATCTGCAGCTATCACAGATCGAATACATATAAATTAGCCCCAGAACAAGATATTAATGACCCGGCTTCGGTGGCCAAATGGTCTAAGGCGTCACTCTCCTGTAAGACTGGCCTGCTGATAGCGGGATTATCATGGTTCAACTCCCGGTTGTATCTATTGAGGGTGGTATTCCCTAAATGGTTTCCCATGCTCTTTTTAAGCAAATACGAGTAGATAACCTCTAAAATATTTCCTTCCTCATCCCTACCCCATTAGATTAATTATCATATATGCGTATAACCTGAACAGGTAGTAAGACGCAGTGATAAAATAAAACTCATACTTTCCGAACCACCTCAAACATAAAACTACCAAAAGTTATGTCTCTCTAGTTATTATTTAATAAGATAGCCAGCCCCGTGGTGTAGTGTTCAGTGCACCTGGCTACGAACCTAGGTAGGGGCCCCGGGTTCGATTCCCGGCTGGAACCGTGGGTATTCTTCCCGAAAAGGGATCGACACCAACGGTCACCAGGGTTTGGTTAGCTAGACTTAAAATAGGTTTGAGTATTTTTACTGGTACCACACCCTCATACTCACTATCACCATCACCTCATCTCATCGGGACATGGAAAGAGCCTCCGCGGAAATTATGTAGGATTAGTACATTCGGGCGTCCCCTGGTCAACTGTACATTATTACTGGCTAATCTTTACACTACTGGGCTACGAATGATGTAGCCCAGACGCGCAATATAACTATTAATATTTGATGAAGCATTGTTTTAAAACTTATCTCAGGTTAGTGTTTTTTGTTTGTTTATTGACCCCCGATAACCCACCATCCGCATTTAACCAAACCAGTGGAGTGAGAAATAGTTTAGGAAAAAAGCTCTTATCATACCCAGTCAGGTTTCGAATCCAGAACTCCCGATTACCAATAAGTTAGACTATAAGAGCCTGGCGTCTGGTCCACGTGCCCACCGAAGTGGTAGGGTGGTTTATACCGCACGATACATTACTAAAGACTATTCACGAAAATTTAAACCTTTTTTTTTTATAGAGCTGAGCTAAATAAAGAATCATTTATGTTAATAATTTAAATATTAGATTTAATTTTAATAGCTTAACATTACCGGGAATATATTTCCTAGCACACAAAATTTTTAGGTAGGTTGTTTCCACGTCCACCCTGGAAGATGGTGGGGCAGCGCAATAAATCAAAATAAGCCTGCTTGTTACCTATTAAAGTAAGTATATATAGGGAAGATAAAACTGGATTAAAATAACTTAGTAAGCTATTGTAATAATATCCTAATTATATTTCTTTGTTTAAAAAAATATACACATACAGTATATACCTTTTGTTGCAAACGAATTAATATCTTTTATCTTCCAAACAGACTTCTGCGACATTCTAAATTGAGTCTTTATTCTAATATTATTAGCGAAATTTATTTTCCAAAATCTAGTTTTTTTATTGTTTAAATAACCCTTTTTTTATGTGTTTGTCTTCTAATTTCATTTAAAAGCTAAACTAAATATAATACTACGCCTAACCCCTATGGTCTGTTACTAATGAGTTATAAAACCCGACGGAAGCTAATATAATCGTGTTTATATACTACACATTCCTTTTAATAGGAAATCTGGTAATACCTGGAAATATATTTTTTTTTCGATGTCACTCGTCAAAATGACAATTTTATCTCCATGAAATCAACTTAATTGTTTAGATCTTATTTAATGTCCACAGTGCAATCAAAACACTTCAATGAAAACAAAGGTCAAAGGCACTTATAAAGCAATTATAAATGTAATGCTCGCATCAAATATATTCACACCTATCATGAGCTTTTTAATTAAATACTTTTTAATTTGATCTTTTAATCTGTCCTTGGTCTTTGTATAGGGAACTGAGATATTACCAATCAGGTGTTGCGCTTAGGTTAAATATTGACCAAACTTCAAACAGTATATGAGCTTGGAGTTTACTGGAATGAACACAAAACTATTCTCTATGAGCCTATACATATATAGATTTTTAAACATAGCTCCAAAGTTGACATTCTCCATTCAGAAATGCCCTAAAGTTTACATATTTTAGTTGATCATTAATATTTAAATTCTCGGTAAATGAAAGGTAACCCCCGATCGTTCTCCAACTGCCATAAAGCTCCACCCAGTAACGCTATAAACCTCCTTGGTTTCGGGTGCTTAGGAATTTCTGATCAACTATGCTAGCGCTTTAAAACAATAACCCCCCAATTGGAAATAATTCATTTTAAAACTTATTACTTCCGTTAGTTTTACACTTACCACGACAAATTGGGCACAATTTTATGAAATATATTTTAACAAATAGTGTCTAATTAACTATATTCAAAATAATTTTCTAAACATTAATGCTCTTAAAATAATTAAAGAATAGTGTTTCCTAAATTTTGGTACGTGACGCATCACTGAACTTTCTTCTTATTCTTATTCTTCTTGTTAAGTCAACAACCTGAGGGTTGGTTGGACTGATTCCTACCCATCTAGAGCTGGGCATGCACTCAGCTCTTTGGCTGGTTAGTGCTGACAGCACCATCTGGTAGAAATCCATTTAACCTACTAGGGGAGCTCAGGAAGTGTGGTAGTTCCCCGTTGCCTTCTCCACTGAATTTCTGTGAGCGAGAGCGAAAGGTCCTACCCATTTTGCCAGGAAAGGTATTTTCACATACCTTCCAAGGTTCTTTTACATGCCAAAATCGACATGGGACCGATGGCATTACTTTCCCCCAGAGGGAAGTTGTGCTAAGATTTTTTATCAGTTAAGAAAAATACGTAAACACTGAGGGCTTTGTTTGAACCAATGAACATCGGGTCTTGAAGCAAGTACTTTGCCCCAAAACTGTAGAGGTCAAATACTAGGCTTTAATAAAATTAAAATATTTTTTGATAATAGTAAATCTTATAAACTTATATTTTGGCACTGCGACTCATTAACCCTTCGTGTTATACGCCAATGTACTAATAAGGCTAATGGATTAGGTATAAGTAAAGACGAATTTTGATTAATTGTATCCTCATTTGCGTGGAGAGAGATAGAATGAGTGAGAAACCATTTGGGAGAAACTACCTTCCGTACACCCAACCAGAATCGAACCATGATCGCCCCGTCATCGGCAGTCTGTTGCGAAAGTAGCGCTGGCTTAGAACCACGCAGCCACAGAAGCGGGTGTAATGTTTGTAAAAAAATAACTATTCTTAAAGCATAATGTTGTAAAATTAACCGCGCTCATTGATTTATCCATCCTTCTATCTATGGTCAGCGCACTATCATATTTTGGAAAAATTTATTAAACATGAGGTGTGCGGTGCGGCCTTCCATTTCCAAAAGGTTCCTAACCCCTGTTTTAGTTAGTTCCATCAAAAATATTATCACTACAGGAATCAGTACAGATAATGAAAACAATCATAATAAGTGGGGAGAACTAAGTGGGTATTTACACGGGTCCGCTGTGCAGTCGCTCGTGGCGATCACTGTAGTGGTTTTTGTTGGCCACAGCAACATTTTTCGGGCCAGTCGAAAGGCTGAGATGGTGACGTGCGAGGATAAATGACCTGTTGATGTTTCTTCTGTTGAGGAAGAAGAAGCGCGGACGAAACCGTACAATACATGTTCCTCAAAAGGACTCTACCATACTCTATACGAAGATTTGAGACAAGATGATGGAATTTATTTTTTTTCGGTGCTGTAGGTCCATGAACTTGTTTGATGAAATCTTAGAAACTACACCATTGGCTCTAGGCATGGTGATCACAGCTTCACAATGTTCGACAGACTGATTTAAAATAAGATGGGTGTCGTCAGTGGCCGGTGGATGTGGCTCCGTGTAAACACACCGACGCCAACCAATGGATTGCTAGTAGTGGATCAAACGCGTCGTGGAGTCACCGGTAGAGAGGAAGAGCTTCTGCCCAGCTACAATCACCTTCCCGCACTTTTGTGGCCCCGTTAGTAGTATTGGTATTATCACCACGTCTTACTACCCGTTCGGGTTGTACGCACTTACGTTAATGTGAAATGGTAAGGTGATTGTGAGATGAAATGGAGGACCTACAGTTTAACGTGGAATCCGAACCACGGTGGAGGCCTGGCATTCCAATAATAATATTTAGCACCGCGTCTTACTACCCGTTCGGGTTATACGCTTAAGTACTAATTACTCTAATGGATTAGGAATTGGGAGGGTTGAATTTAGAGGAATTGAACCCGCATTTGCGTGAAGGGAGAGTGTAAAACCATTTAGGAAAAACCACACCCAGTTCACCCGACCGAGATTCGAACCTCGATCTCCCCGTCCTCGGCGGTCGAGCTCAACACGACTAGCGCGTTAGCCAACTACGCCACCGAGGTGGGTCTGGCATTCCACCCATTCACAAGTTGTGATTAATACACGTCTTTTCAGAGGTGAAGGAAGGGTTTGGCAATCAGATAAATCTGTGCTGGGACCGAGGATTGAGCCCCGGACCCTCAACACAGAAGTCTGACACCTTACCCCTAGACCACCAGGTCACCCCCTGGCCCTGTTAGGATGCACCAATTTAAGCTTATGTATGAGTAAAAGGGACCAGTAGCTGTGGCGAGAATCAGCTACTAAAAATGGCCCCGTATAAAACACGCTCTTAATAGTTGTTTTTTTAGCACTACGTCTTACTACCCGTTCAGGTTAAACGCTCATGTACTAATTACGCTAGTGGTTTTAAGGATGGGGAAGGTTATATTAATGGTAAGTGTACTCGCATTTGTGTGGAGGGGAATGGAAAACTTTTTTTTAAAACCCCCCTCAGTACACCCGAAATAGATTCGAACCTTAATCTCCTCGCCATTGGCAGTCTAGTCTACTGTGAGACTAAGAGTGGTGCATTAGACCATATGGCCACCGAAGTTGGTTTTCTTAATTAATTACATAGTAAATAAGATGAATAAAAAATACTCTTGTTTAAAACAAACGAGTGTTCAATACAGCGTTCGTCATAAAAATCGGACGGCTCTTCATTCTGTAAATAGGCACCTTTTTGGGACGGTAGCCATGAGAAGACCTGCGCCGATGGTCAAATGGTCTGAAGGCAGTGTTTCTCAAAGTGTGGTCCTCGGACAACTGGTAATCCGCGGAATCCCAGGAAATTTGGAAATAATAATGAATTAAAGAATGTTGATCACATATAATATCAGAAGTTTGAAATGTAGAGGGTTAAACTATGAAATATCCCCGTTACGCTGTATTTATTTCCTCAGTAGACACAAGTCATATAGAAAAATAAGTCTGTACTAACATTAAGTCACAAAATTTGAACAACTATTATTTATCAAAAATTATTAGGGTTGAAATTTTAAAAATAATTTAACAACTATTACTTAGCAAGTCAGTAAAATTGTGTGATTTTTTTTAACGTTTAATTTTTTGTCTTATATTTATAGTTATAAAATGGAATTGTCTAAAAATAATGTTTTTACTGCATAATTACCCCACCACTCGATACCCCCAGGACCTCATTGGTTCCTCAGTACTTGTAACTTACATTTGGTGGTCCCCTAGTGCGCATAACTTACATTAGGTGGTCCTCCAGTGCGCATAACCTTCATTTGATGGCCCCTAGGGCGCATATCTTACTTTTGGTTGCCCCCTAGTGCGCATAACTTACATTAGATGGTCCTCCAGTGCGCATAACCTTCATTTGATGGCCCCTAGCGCGCATATCTTACTTTTGATGGCCCCCTAGTGCGCATAACTTACATTAGATGGCCCTCCAGTGTGCATAACCTTCATTTGATGGCCCCTAGGGGGCATATCTTACATTTGGTGGCCCCCTAGTGCGCCTAACTTACATTAGATGGTCCTCCAGTGTGCATAACCTTCATTTGATGGCCCCTAGGGCGCATATCTTACATTTGGTGGCCCCTAGTGCGCATAATTTACATTAGATGGTCCTCCAGTGTGCATAACCTTCATTTGATGGCCCCTAGGGCACATATCTTACATTTGCTGGTATCCTAGTGCGCATAACTTACATTTGGTCGTCTCCTAGTGCGCGTAACTTACATTTGGTGGTCTTCTAGTGCGCATAACTTAAATTTGGTGGTCCCCTAGTGCGCATAACTTATATTTGATGGTACTTTACAAACAAAACTTTTATAAACACTGATCTAAGGCGTCACTCTCCCAGTGGACTGAATTGTCAATGAGGGAAATATTGGGATTCGATTCGATACACTGAGGGAGGTTTTCCCTAAATGGTGTTTCACTCTCCCTCCACGCAAATGCGAGTATACTTCCTCTAAATTTAGCCTTACTCATTCCTAACACATTAGCGTAGTTATTAGTAAATACACATATGACCCTTGCGGGTATTAAGACGAGGGGACAAAATAAAAACTATGAGAAACATCCCGCGCGTCACGGACTAGGTTAACTTACATTATCGTGGATGGAGGTTGGAAAAATAACATGGGGAGGGCCACCTTTACTTGCAATATTTATCCGAGATCTGAATCCCGACCTCGACGTCAAAGGTGATCCTTGTGCAATATAGTCTAGCACCTTTGAGTGTGTGGGGGCAACCCGTTAGCGTAAAACTATAATTTCCTTTTTAATTTGTTTCCATAGCAACAGATCCCTTCGTTACTATTGTTGCGTTCATTTCGCACATGTTTACTTTTCTGTGATTGGTTGTTCCTGGCAGCCCATATCAACTAGTCCTAAGAAAGTTAGAGTTGATCCAACTTCCACAGAGTGGTAAGGACTGAGGACTTAAGGATCAGGACTCTGTAGACTCTGTTTTCCATTCTTATCATTATTTGTTCCCAGGAGTTTCCCGCCTTTTTAAATTGTTGTAATGTATAAAGAGGGAAGTTCATTGTTATTTAATATTATAAGAATACGACAACTTAGCTCAGTTGGTAGCATATCTGTCTCATAAGCTAAAGATCCTAGGTTCGATACCTGGCTGGCATGGTTGAAAATGTTTATCATTAGTTAAATGTGGGTTTCCACTTTCACAGTAATGAATTAACGGTCGGGGGCTGGATGTTGTGCCTGTTCTAGATTTAAGTTGTTTTTTTAAGACTCGTGCTGATATAATCAGTCGGTTCAGAACGTAGCCTACACGTTAAATACCTCAAATAAAGTTTTTAAAAAATCATGTAATGTAAAAATTTATTAGACTCGAATTATAGATTAAGTGATATCGTTATGCATTTCGTTATATGTCTTATTTTCAGTAATCTTATAATCTTTTTACTAAGAGATATGTTAACATAGGACATAACATATTGAGTTTTGAAGTGTCTAGACGTGTACATCACTTCAAGCTAGTTATTGTTTAAAGATGCATGACTATTTAATAATAAGCTTATCAACTACACAATGTGAATTTATTTAGATAATGGTAATCAGGTTCAGTTTTGACTAACGCGGACTATGTATTTGTTGGCGCCGACTGTCTGGATATTATCATGGTGTAATCAGACATGATCTTTATTACTTGAAATATGCTTTAACTTCGAATCAAAAGAGTTCTAAATATTCTTGAATATGAAATCATGCGGTACGTTCCATGAAAGCGTGTGATCATATTATAATCTTATTTTTTAAACATCAGTATTTTAGCTTCTACCCAATTAATTTAGAAACGAGATTGATTAAATCTTAGGTCTATCAATAAAAGATTCATTACAATTTAATATAGAATTATACTAAATGATTTCACTGTTCTTCATAAAATAGTCTAAAATACCACTCTACACACCATCTTTTTTAATATTATTATTTAGCACCGCGTCTTACTACCCGTTCGGGTTATACGCTTAAGTACTAACGCTAATGGATTAGGAATCGGGAAGGTTAAACTTAGAGGAAGTGAACCCGCATTCGCGTGCAGGCAGAGTGGAGAACCATTTAGTAAAAACCACTCCCAGTTCACCCGACCGAGATTCGAACCTCGACCTCCCCGTCCTTGGCAGTCAAGCTCAACATGACTAGCGCGTTAGTCAACTACACCACCGATGCGGGTCTTATCCAATAGAAAGTAAATATAATCTATTATGTATTTTTATCCTACATCACTAAATTTATGATTAGTTTAAAAAGGTTTTAATTTTATTTGGTAAAATTCCACTCACTTTTGTAAAAAATAAAATAGTATATAGCTTAATTGAGCTTAAAAAAGGTATAATCAATTAAAAAATTGTTTGTACAGGACATTTAACAATTATTATTATTGTGGTTTATATCACACTTTCATTTAATTATTTATGATAAATTTTAACTTGTAATACACATCCATAGAAATTTTAACACTTTTGAAAAGTTCTACTGATTCATGAAATTATGTTTTTAGTCTTGGAAAACTTTAAAGGCGTATTGCGATTAAAATAAAATTATTCAAAATGAATGTTCAACAATTATATATTTTTGCATTTATTAACACAAATTACTATAATTATCTTTCAAATTATCGTATTCAAGTTTCCCCGGTAATGTAAAAAAATCATTAGAACTTTTCCATGTGAGCAGAAGAAACGTTTATGTAATAATATTATAGTATAGTAGTTAAAGATTTATCCGCTAGTGTTAGGAATTTAGATAATGGGGATTGGATGAGTTTACATAATGCCAAGTTACATACCCTGTACTCATCACCCCACACATTGTTAGGGTAATAAACTCTCGCAAGCTATGGTGGGCAGGACATACAGCGCAAATGGAAGAAACTAGAACCACTTTCAAGGTATTGACTGGTAAACTAAATGGCATAAGCGTAGCTAGTATTCTGATAATGGGGGTTCAGTCTAAAAATATAAGAGAGTTATTTCAATAAAGAGACATCTTGCTTCAGAATCCAGGTAGTAACTTAACAGCACCTCTCTCCCGAATTAATCTAATATACTTGTACTATAATGTACAGTAGCCCCATGACTTCTTTGGTGCTGACTGACAGCTCACAGCTGACTTCTGACAGTCAACATTTAGGTATATACCTAAATTTTGACTGTCAGGAGTGACAGCTGCTAAACACATGTTTTTGCAGATCATATGGCTCGGCGTAGGGATACATAATTTGGTCTGGTAACTCTTCAAAGTCGTCAGCTCTCAGCTGTGAGCTGTCAGTCAACACCAAAGAAGTCACGGAGCTACTGTACTTGCCCTATGCATGGTTTAATTTTACAATAATAGTCTGGTAGCTTGTTTTCCTCCTGAGCATTTCTTGTATATTTGAATAATGGCCTAGTAGTATATGACAGAAAAACTAATACACATTGTTCTGATTTCATTTTAATGTTATTTTCTTTATTTAAAAAAAATGCTTCGTTTTCAAAATGTTTAGCAAAAATTATTCATTGTGAGTGTAAGGAAATCAAAATTGAAGATTTTATTGATGAGATTAAGAAGTTCCTTTACCAATAAACTTATTCTACTCGTATAAACTGTAATTGGTAGGTAAAATAGTCTAACGATTACAGTGCCATTCTCCCTATAAAAGGCGCCTTCTTTTTAAAGTCATCAATAACACCTTCAATTTTTTTTTATAGCCAAGTCTTACTCAATAAATGGGACCATCAGAGAATTAAGTTTTTCTTGCTTCATTGGCGAACGCGTCTTTGATTTTACAATGGTCTTATTATTTATTTATTTTATTTTAGTAGCTCCTCTCATACGAGCATATCATATATGGGATGACTGAAAACTTATGGCAAAGACCATCAAAGCTTTCTTAAGTTTTAGTCCTGTCGAACTCTGCCAACCTTTTCAGCCAGTCATGCACATTGGTAGGTGTGAAGTTTTGTGCTGTCCTCTTAGCTCTAAACAGTCTCACTTAAACTTACAGCTCTGAGCTATTTGAATTGAAGTTTTTACTCATCCAGGTCTGGTAAAAGATATCCTAAGCCTGTGTAGTTGGTGAATAACTTGATTTATTCTATCTTGGTATTGTTAGTAGGTGTTGTGTCAGGACTTTCATACAAAAATACAGAAACCTGTCTTTTCCTTGTTTCCAGTATTGATTTTATTTTTTTATTTCTTCGGAATCCTTTAGCTGTAGAATATTTTATCTCAAAGGTTTGTTCGTCAGTTGCGTTTCAACTAAAGCTTAGGACAGGCTTTGTACCTTATCTATAGCCTCACTAAGATCCAAGGTTGATGAGTGAAGGGTATTGCTGGTTTTAAGCAACAACTGAAGGATTGTCTCATTTATTTCTAAACTTAGGCCCTACTTTAAAGTTAAACGATTGCATTTGCAGCAATATCCCTATTGGCATGCGCAGACCTTTTTATTAGGTGGTGCCAGATAAACAACATTAATAATAAGAGGTAAACAACAGTCGTTAAAGTAAGACAAACGGTTTATGTAATTTCTTCACAAAAAACATGTGTTGGCTTGAAATTTTTTTAAAATATAAAACATAATTAATATTTACTTAATTGTTTTAAATTATAATTTATAGGGGTCTATTTATACTTATAGCAGCTTTTTCCTGTCCCCAGGAATAAGAACTTTGAACTCTTCAATAACGTCCACATAGTCAACATTCATTGTAGTTTCTTGCTCTATGAATGGTAACATTAGACACTCCAGGCGATCTTCAGTAATTGTCGTTCTTAGTTTACTTTTGACGATTGATAGCTTAGAAAAACTCCTTTCGCAAGAGGCACTGGTTACAGGTATTGTTGAGAACATTTTCAAAGCACAATTGAACTCGCAGAACAATCTTGACCTGTTATCAAAGAGCAACCACTCCAGCCACTTCTTTAAAGCGGTTCTTGTAGTGCCTACAAACAAAAAGTATGTAAATAGTACAGTAGAGAGACTACATTTTGAAAATGAAACAAAAATGATTTATGTTGCTTTTTAAAAAGTTGTGTACAATGCTCCTTGATGTGTGCCCTTTTAAGATATATTATTTATTAAAAACACTTTAAATGGCAATGATCTTTAGGTATCTTTTTATTTAAAAAAGTATTTTATAGAAAATGTGCTTTTCATACATACCATTTGGAACAGAAGGTGCAACATCAGAGTTGCAAGTTTGCAGTAATTTAACTTCTGCTTGAAGATCGGCTGCATTAACACAAAGCTTCTTTGATAATATTTTCAAATCACTTTCATCCACTTGCAAATTAATCAGTTTACCCATTACTGATACGTGCTGGCATGTTTCTTGATCGAACCTTTCATCAATTCCTGACGCCAAAGAGTTTAAAAATGGGTGATATGTGGAAACCCTTTCATAATCTTTTTTGCCTTTAAAATGATGGTGTGTTTCGGCAAAATTATCTAAAAGTGTTGAGACTTTTAATTTCTTCACAGCATGAATGTCCCCTTTATTTTCAGCACAGATATTAAGCGTGCCCTTAAAGATTGTTGAAAAATGTTTTTCATAGCTCAATCAAGAAAAAGATTCACGCAACACCTTCACTCCGTTAACTGCAGTCAAGAGATCGATGTCTTCGTACTGCAGTGTTTTGCTCACTTTTAAAATCAATATGAGAATTGGGTGATCAATTTCTAAAGCCATAATAAAATCAAAAGATTTCAGTTCATAGATTAATCATTTAGCTTTAATTTTATCATCTACTTTGGGACTAGTCTCAATTATGTCCTCCAAAGTTTTAACAAGGTTTAGGTAATTTACTTTTATGCAAGACACTGATTCAGCCCTACACGCCCAAAGTGTAGCTGAAAGGGATTTCAAATTTCTCAATTTAAATTAAGAGGGATAGCCAGCACACGTACCTTGGTGATACTGGAGTAGAAATTGTTTAGATAGAACACTAAAAAACACACAAAGACATTTTTAAGGACAAGCTTTCACTTTCACAGACAGCGACATAAGAAGCAGGTCAAGAGAGTAGACTCTACTCTCTTTACCAGATGAAGCTGTCTGTGGCAGTGAACGCTTGTCCTTAAAAATGTGTTTGTGTGTTTTTTAGTGTTCTATCTAAACTATTTCTACTCCAGTATCACCAAGGTAAGTGTGCTGGCTATCCCTCCTAGTTTAAGCCATGATTTAGTCTAGTGCTCTATTCCAAATAACCATAGATTTCTCAATTTGGAATTGAATTCTTTTAAAATTTGTTCAAATACTGCGTGTCGGAGAGTAATCCTTCTATAAAACTGTATAATGACTGTATGACTCCAAAAAAGTTATAAATGCCTTTATTTACAACGTTCGAAGTACAAGCATCAACCAAAACCAAGTTCAGACAGTGCGCAAAGCAATGAACATACATAATTTTACTTTTCTGCTCTTTACGCCTCATTTGTACCACAGTCTTGCAACCAGACAAAGTTGCAGCACCATCAAAACATACAGATTTAGCTGACGACCAAATACTTTTGAGGACATTAACAAGAACATGATTGATCTTCTAAAAAACTGTTTCTGCATCTAGTTTTATTAGCCTTTGCAAACAAACAAATTGCTCTACTGAATGATTTTTTTCATTATTGAAAAATCAAACTACAAGTGACATTTTCTCGGCATAGCCTAAATCGGACGTCTTGTCTGCTATTAGGGATATTATTTACCTTCAACTGAATCAGCAATTTGCTATTGCATAACATTATGCAGTGCTTGTATTAGGTCATTTTGTATGTGGTTGCTTATATAAGTAGCATTTCTAGGTGACTCTTCAATATGTTTATTTAATATGGGATCGTATTTCTTAACATTATAGATCACATTTAAGAAAATACCTTTATTTGGACTAATCTTTGTCTCGTCGTGCCTCTGAAAGGGTGGCTAGCTTTGGCGAGAGAGACAACAACATCAATTAGTCTTTCCATAATGGCACGGCTATTGGCTCTTTCAATTTACTTTTTCGCCAGCAATGTTTCTTTTTCATTTTCCAACAAAACATCTATGGATTTTTCCTTTTCTGAAACAAACGACCTTTAAAAATGCTGCTGAACTTTGAAAATGGCATTTTGACAATTGATGGGCCTTGAAACTTTCGTTTGCCCTTTGCCAACTTTTGAATCCTTTTTCGGAAAATGCTTTGTCTGCGTGACCTTTGCTCACAGAGTCGTTACATGAAAAGAATCGATAATACAAGCAAAAAGCTGCATCAATTGATGAACTATATTCATGCCAGTCCTATTTACTGTACCATTCAGGATTGAAACAGCGAAATGTGTTTCCTACTTTAGTTGTTGGGAATGTACTTAATTTTGGCTGGTAGGATCTCTTTCTAATCTATCTCTTCTATCTAATCTATTTTCAGGAATTCCTCGAATTGGATCATCAGGATCAGCGATACATTTGTTTGAAACTAATTCAGTTTTACTGGTGCAAGGATCATGAATATCAGTTTTCTTACTTTAACTTTGAGAACTTTTGGTCGCGCTAGTAGTTGTGTTACCAGTTGGCGTTGGCTCAATAGATTCTTTAACAGCCCTTTCATTTTCTTTGCAGAAAACAGTGTTCACACTCTCCTCAGACTGCCAGCTTCAGAAGTGATCTCGCTTACATTTTTATCAGAGTCAGATCCGGGATTAGTTTTAGCACGTACAAAAAAGCTTTCAATAGGCCTATTATTCCTTTTCATATTTAAATTATTAGAAGAACCAAACTATTCACATACACTAAAAAAAAGTTACTTTAACTCAACCTCAGTCAATAAATTATTTATATTCACAGCTGAACTACACGAAAAAGAACTGTTAAAACACACTGTTGTTTTTACATCACAGCACAATGAGCACTGACTGAGCATGAATAACAGTAACGGAATGTGGATGTGCAAGGGTAGAGTGGTGTGAGTGGCTGGGGGAGTTGGGTGGTGGTGAAACATGCACAATTGCGCACTGTTAAAGCTGTTTCCCTCCTGCGCGCTTGTTACTATTTACGAAATGCAAAACACTATTTGCACCGCCAACCGGCCAGCGCCAGTGAATTATAAACAGTCGGTTTACAATAAGACGGGAAAAAAATTAAAAAAAATTGTGGGGGGCGTGATCAGAAAACAGAATACAAACACTCTCATTCTCGCGCGCGCTCTCTCTCTCTCTCATTCACTATATTCACTATAAATAAAATTAGATTTTTGTTTTACTCTTTAATATACTCTCTTTTAAGGCCTAATTTTCAATTTCAAGTCAATACGATATTCGGTACATGAGATACAGGGAAAAGTAAAAATTCACGACCAGTAAAAGTTGTTTTTTGTTTTATTCTTTAATATACACTCTCTTAATGCCCTATTTAAAATTTTATATCATTCCGATAACCATAACTTTATACACAGTAAAAAATAAAAGTGATGAATGACCTAGAAATGGTTGTTCAGTTAAAGGGTTCTCTAACCCCAATTTAAAAGAAAAGCCGTAAAATATAAATATTCACAAATGTTTACTATATTTTATTGATTTTTTGGGGCCATTGTTTTTTGTTTTGTGTCACCGACACCACCCGTGAGCACGCAAATGAATATTCCTTTGACTTGGCCTCTTTTTAGCGTCAACTGTATCTTCAACCGGCAGGCCCAAATTGTGTCAGACAGTGACTTTAACCTTTTCAGTTTGGAAGAGTTGCTTTAAGCAGATTTTCAAACGCACTGTGTTGGTTTGGGCTACTTTCAATAAAATTATAAATAAGCTGGATAGTGAAAAGCGATCATAAAACCAAGGAGTTATTTTTCATGATGCACAAGTGATGACCAAGGTAAAATTCAGACAAGGTGAGTACATAATAGAGCCATTCATCTACTTACATCTTGCTTGTACTCCTGTGCACTCACCTGCCATGGTGGAAGCACCGTCAAAGCACACAGCTACTACATGTTCCCACCTATTCCCATCATTTAAATGATGATTTTGATTTAATTAAAGATGCATTTTGCGTTGTTTTTGTTATTTATTGTGTTTTTAGCTACCGTTCTAAGCCATTAAGTTACATTAAATCACCACGATTTGCCCTTCTTGTCTGGAATCTGGCACACAAAGTCAAACACTGCTCCCTCGTGATGCATAGACATACAACATACTCACGTGACATACCTTCTCAGTACAGCCAACATAGGTATTTTCCGGTTCATAATTTCCTTTCTTCTGTCGTTATAGGGTGTTTTTTTTCTCAATGCCATTGGGGGTGCATATGCACCCCCACGTTATCCCCTGGTTACGTTTATGCCAAATAGTAATAAACCAGTGGGGAAGACCTAGACGTAGATGGGAGAGTAGCATTAGAATGTACATGAAAGAAATAAGGTGTAATGAATAATGATGGTGGGTACATTTGCAAACGTGTCAATGATAAGAGTTCTTAAAGCCGTTGTGTAAGTGTGCTAGTAACAAATTTTGTTTACAGTCTGGCTGATAGAGGTCTCCCATGACAAGAAGGTTATGCTCGCTCAATTAGCTTACACGCCACTCACTAGGAGTGGGCAGTTTCACGGAAGTTGTATAGCCTGTCCATCAACAAGTAATCTATATTTTAAATTTCCCTTCCTACCAAAATCAGCGAATATATTTTTAAGTATATTCTATTTAAAGTTTGAAGTTTATTATAGTCTAAGTTTACAATACTATATTTTACTATTTATCCCATTTCCTTGAGCAGATATCTAGTTGGAGAGCTTACAAATTTAATTTAACAATTCTATTTAATGGCGGATGGGGATAGTACATTGAAATGGACATAATATAAGACTGTTAGGTATTCGAGGACATTTTACTGTAAGAAAGGCTAATGAAGGAAAAGTCAATGGGAATGTATTATTTTTACATAAAGTAATATATTAAATAATTCAATAATGCTATATTGACTAATTTAATATGAATAGGTTAGTTTGTAGCATAGTGCTAGGGTTTTTAATTGAGTTATATATATATATATAGAGAGAGAGAGAGAGAGAAAGAGATTTATATATATATATATATATGTATAAAGTATATAATAGTTATATATTATATATAAAGTATATAATTCAAAAAGGTTCTGATAACCATTTCATTACCGGTACCAGAGGATTTACATATTTATCGAATTAGTTCATTTATTTTACTATTTTGTTCTGGAAAATATATTAAATTTATCGAATTAGTTCATTTATTTTATTATTTTGTTCTGGAAAATATATTAATGATAATCTGATTTTAACGTTAACGTAAGCTTAAAAAATATTAATTGGGAACAAGAGAGTCCCATTTAGCTATTAATTTAATTTAATAAATAGTTTCTTTTTTAAAACGTGTGGGTTTTTTGAGTAATTTTAGGAGGTGCCTGTACATTTGATAGCCATGGATAATTTATAATAGATTAAATCGATTAGAATAGAAATATACTAATTTACAATAATATGTATCTTGTGTCAAGGATTTGGATAGGCCAATTTATATAGAAGATAACTTCAATAATTTAGAGTGGACTAAGCTTAACTTGTCTTTCCTAATAGGTATTTCTTTGCCACTACGTTTAAATAATGAACTTTAGAAAATATACAAAATATAGTTTCATCTATTTCAAACATAGCAGAAAATTATATATTTTGATCATTTCTGATGATATTTGGTAATATAGGTTGGTCATTCTGGTAGTTACATTGTTTGTTTACTTTCTTACATCGAAGCAAATGAATTTTCAGAGTATTAATATTTTATTCTAAATGAATTTCACAAAATATTTTACAACTATTAAAAAATGTTGTAGTAGCAAATCTTTGAGTAATAGTTCTTATCATATTTCCACACCAATATTTTATGTGAATGCATGTAAGTCCTAAATTAATCATAGGTTAAAATTGATGTGTGCAATGTACATACAGTAGAGCAAAATATATATAAGTGGGGTAGAGTTCTAATATATATATTTATTTATTTTTTTAAAGTAGGGGTTTGTATTACAACTCTACCCCACTTAAACATATTTCCGCTAGTCATACTTTTCATACTATTATTTTACAATGATGCTTTGTCACAAATAATTGGGGATAGCGCTCACCATTCTACTGTGGAGATAATTGATTTATTTGTCAAAAACTTTTTAAAAATCTAGTCTTAATTTTTAATACAAACAACAAGACTTTAATAAATAGAATAGTAACTATTTTAATATTTTTTTGTAAACAAGGCTTATCTCAACCAAACAAAACCTAACCTTTCTGACCTCCATTGCTGCAACAAAGTGTTTTTCCCACGAAATCATTTCATTCAATTTATTTTAGGTACTTAGAATCACATCGATAAGGACATCATAACAACTTATTCTGGAAAAGAGATTTATGGTGGCAAAAACACTTCCACCAAGCTTTATTATTCATAATTATCTAACACATAAAAATGCATGTTATAATTATAATTATTAGTTTATTGGATAAGACAGTAACTATCATTTTTGAGACAAATAAAATACCTTATTTGTATTGAACCATGTTGATTATTACTTAACTTCTACACATTATTCATTTGTGACAACATTGCAGAAAAACAACAAACTCTAATTAAATATAAATACAAACCAATCTCTTAAAACATATTACTGTGGGTTATAGTATTTTTTAAGTTGATGCAAATGTTACAAAGTTTTTATCTTTTTAGGATGTTATAGTTTAGGTGGTTTCTTTTGTAACTAAGTTGAAATTTTACTGTGTTATACTAAATTGTTCTCTTGGAATGTGCACTAAAAATGTGTAAAGCTACATTTAACAAATAATAGTAATATGTATAGTCCTATTTCAATTGATTTATAAGTTTATTGTTTATTGTTATTGTCACACACCCCTTTTTTTCTAAGAAAGGTGTTTGCATAATAATCCCAAAAACCCCATGTGTGAAATAACCTCCCAACCCGTTATTTTTCACTCATAGACTTGATTTTATCTCAAGTTCAAACTTTTTTTTCTTATCAGACCTTGTGAACAATTTTCTTAGCTCCTCATTTGGGTCATCTGTATAGTGCTGTCATAGCAGATGCCAGTCACCGTTTCCACCGCCTTCTTGGCTGTGAGCGTTCAATATTTAGTACAGGAACTGATGAACATGGGACTAAGATCCAAGAAGCCGCAGCCAAAGCTAAGACGCAGCTTCCCCAGTACTGCCACAACATTTCTCGACAATACGAGAGTTTGTTCCAACATTATGACATTTTATACACAGATTTTATTCGCACAACAGAGGAGAAGCACAAGAAAGCTGTTTCTCACTTCTGGGTGAGTTCTCTTTTTACCGATATTTGTGGTGCAAATTGTAACTTAGAAGAACCAAGGCCCCTTTATTCTTAGTCTTACTCTTCCCTGGATTAATCCCAATCCAACAAACACCATTTACCAACAGCATAGCAACTTGAATTATCCCTCACTAGATCCGATTGGGATACAAACCCCAATATTCCCGTCATCAGCAGGCCAGTCTAACACGAGAATGACGCCTTAGACAATTCAGCCACTGAAGTGGGTTTTCATTAAATTAAAGCACACAAAATGAAGAAGATGGTTTTCAAAGAAATACACCAATATTTGCCACTAGAGAATATATAAAACCATAATTAGTTAACAAGGCTGAGACTTGCTTCAGTGGTTGAATGGTCTAAGGTGTCACTTTCATGTTAGACTGGTCTGCTGATGATGATATTGGGGTTTTAATCCTGGTTGGGTCTACTGAGGAAAAATATTTTATTCAGTTAAATATTTCGAAATAGGAATAAAATAATCATAGAATAATTTATTTTATATATATATATGTACATATATACATATATATGTACATATATTTATATATATATATATATATATATATATATATATATATATATATATATATATATATATATATATATATATATATATATAAAATAAATTATTCTATGATTATTTTATTCCTGTTTCGAAATATATGTATATATATATATATAAAATTATGAGTATTTTCTCTTTTCTAAGTAAATATGATGCCCGTATTAAAAGGTATTATTGTATGCAAGTGCTATATTACACATCATAGATAACATTCCAGAACAGAGAATAAGTACTTTTAATTATGTTTAAAATATTGTTTCGGATTGGGTAAAAAGGAATTATTAAAAATTAGGAAACGGTGTAAGAAAACTTAAGTTTATGTTATTTTGAATTTAAAATATAACATATAGTAATTAAAAAACTTAACATTTATTACAAAACAGAGAGAGAGAGTTATATATGTCATTCCATTTTTATTTTGAAATTTTCATACAGTTTCTTTGTTTTTTATCGATTCAGAGAGTTAAAGATATTTGTAAAACTTTACTTTAGGCTACCAACTTTCACATATTATATTATCTCAAATGGCTATACCCCATCTATGGTAGGCGTGTAGGTAATTGAAAGCTAGCAAAAGTCACCAAATCTACTCTTATGTATCTATTCGCCATTATACTATTTACAAGACCATATCTTTATTTGTGGTCACTTTTGGCAATCAAAACTTTCACAACAATTTATTTGTTTTTAATTATGTTTAAGCCTTTAAATACATTTCCTGCTAGCTGACTACCACTCCTATGGCGAATTGACAATATATTGTAATGTTGTAGGACTCTTTGAAATCAAATGGCTACATTTATTCTGGCAACTACTCGGGCTGGTACTGTGTGCCAGATGAGCAATTTTTGTCAGAGAACCATCTGAAGGAGGAACGCGGACAAGATGGAAAAATACACAAAGTTTCCGTTGAATCTGGTCATCCTGTTCAGTGGACGCAGGAACAAAATTACATGTTCAAGCTCAGTTCGTTCCAGGAAGATTTGATCCACTGGTTAAAAGATGGTAAGAAATGTTATTTTTATTTGTTCTTTTAGTTTATTTATGTTTTATATATTTTTTTTAAAATACACTTTTACATTTTTGCTGTAGAACAGTTTAATATTTACGATAAATAAAATACATTTTGGCTCTTTGGACTTATTTACTACCTACTATTATATGAAAGTGATCACTACTTATTCTTATTTCTGTAAGCCTTCTTTATATGTCTATAAATTTGTCATTGTTTTGTGCAAGCTAGCCATTAATCAGCTTTGAGGTATAACCTAAACGAGTAGTAAGACATGGTGCTAAAAAAAACTATGTCTGAGACCAACATAAAACAGAAAACTGTTCAATTAATTCTACACATCAACAAAAAAGTAATAAGGTGCTACCTGCTTCGATGACCGCAGGCTCTAAGGCGCTACTATTGCAGTAGACTAAACTGTTGATGTTGAGGGGGAGACTGAGGTTCATATCTTGGTTGAATGTACTGAGGGTGGTTTTTCCAAACTGATTTCCCACTCTCTCCATCCAAATGTGGGTACACTTCCTCTAAATATAATCTTTATAATCCGGTATACCATTTGCATAGTTAGTAGATAGGGGTATAACCAAAAAGGAGTAGCAAGACGGGGAGCTAAAAAATAAGTATTACCAGCTTCGGTGGTCTAAAGTTTTACTCTCACAATAGACTGGACTGCTGGTGATGGGGAGATCGGGGCCCAATTTTCAGTTGGGTATACTGAAGGTGGTTTCTTCTAAATGGTTTTCCAATCTATCTTCATGCAAATGCAGATACTCTTCCTTTAATTCAGCCTTCCTTATTC
Organism: Timema bartmani; assembly: GCA_902151455.1. Taxonomy (NCBI): domain Eukaryota; kingdom Metazoa; phylum Arthropoda; class Insecta; order Phasmatodea; family Timematidae; genus Timema; species Timema bartmani. The sequence goes on along the minus strand of CABFWB010000483.1, from coordinate 257,134 downwards.
CTAGCACATTAGCATGATTAGTAAATAAGTGTGAATGGGTAGTAAAACACCATGACAAGAAAAAAATTAGGTGTCAACATTTGGCATTATTTATTAATACATTGGTGGTCTTGGGGTAAATTGCTCGCCTCAGGAACCGACGTTCATGTGTTCAAACCCAGCCATAATCAACTAATTTTTCTTGAGCGATAAAAATATCTAGCACAACCTCCTTCGAAGGGGAAGTAAGACCGTTGGTTTCATGTTGAGTGTGTCATGTAAATCATCGGTTCTCAAACTGGGTTACACGTACCCTCAGGGTTACGCGAGCGCCTTTCAGAGGGTACGCAAGTAGCTCTCAACGGAAAATTGGCAAAATAACAAGGGACACAGGGAAAAACCTAATTGTTGGCAATTACTGTTACCTGGTTATTTCCACCCTTCTTTTTCCCGTATTTGCTCTCAGCTGGAGAATGATTTCTGAGAATTTTCATCCCTCTACCTGACACCTTCTACACTAGCAGTTTATTATGTCTTTCTCAACACTGTATCTCTGTTAGAGTGGTTTGCATCCATGGTGTACCTACAAAGTAAGTACCGCAATAGGCTAAATATGAAGTCGGACCTCCGCTTAAAAGTTTCGACTGGACATCCAGACATCATAAATTCTGCCAAGACATGCAGCCACACCCCTCTCATTGAAAAACTTTGGAATTCAAAATATTTCAGCTCCAGAATTACAGTTAAAAAATTTTATTTGAAAATACTGTGTTTATGTTTACTTTTTTTCTTTATTTTTGAATGAATTTGTGAAAAAAAATCTATACGACTTTTTCAGTAAAATTTTGTTTTTTTAACTAATCATAACAATTCTCAATAAGAGATAATGTTAAGGCTATAACAGTAGGATTTTCTCCAACTAGTTTGTCACATTTGAAATATTTTGATTAAGAAATTTTTTTTTCCACTAGATTATATAGATCAATAATTTACCAAGTGGTCATATTTTTTTAAGCCTGTCATTTGGAAATTTTTTATCTTGAGGGTACATTAAACTTTTAGTCATGGCCAAGGGGTACAATCTAAAAAAAGTTTGAGAACCGCTGATATAAATAAACTCTGGAAGATATGCTAAAATACTTTTCTTGGCAAAATTGGTAGGCCCTTTTGCTCTCGCTCATAAAAATTTGGGTCAGAGAATGCACGTTAAGTATGTCAAATAAATGTTGTTTCAAATAAAATTATTACTACAGTGATTGCTGTTTCGGCAAAACAGTACAATTTCCTCTTTCAAAAAAACTTAGTTTGCTAAGAACTTGTGCAAGCTTACTAATATTTAAGGTGGTGTTCTAAAGGCTGCAAACATTTAAAAGGGTTTGAAATGTTAACAAATAGTTTCCCTTGGTTTTTGCTAATAAATTATAATCACTATATGTATTTATCGGATTATTGTGTTGTTTGAACAGATAAAGTAGTCCAGCCTGCCAAGTTCTGCCAGCAGCTACGAAACTGGGTGTTGGACGCAGAGTTCCTACAGGATGTCTCTGTCTCTAGGCCCTCCTCCCGTGTTCACTGGGGCATCGCTGTGCCTGGAGACCCCAGCCAGACTGTATATGTGTGGTTAGATGCATTGGTCAACTACCTCACAGTAGCGGGCTACCCACACAGTTCCTTTGTCCATAACTGGCCACCAGACTTGCAGGTTGTGGGCAAGGACATTCTCAAGTAAATAACAGTGATTTGAATGACCTAAATAACCTATATCTGATTTATTTAGCTAAAATAAATAATGGCTGTCTAAAGGGGCTCTGGAATCAAGGAGGTTGGGAGGTCTTGATCATCTTTATAATTTAGGTGAAAAGGAGGTCCATTTTAACTAAAAAAAATCACACGTTCCTCTGTGGTCTAGCGGTCAGAGTTTCTAGCTTCAGATCCAGAGGTCTCGGGTTAGATCCCCGGCACTTCCATATTTATTTTTTTGTGTAGCAGTGGGTCTAGAATGAGGTCACCTCAGCCTCATGAGGACAAATGAGGAGCTATTTTAATGAAAAAGTAGCGGCTTTGGTCCGACAAACACCGTGGAGTGTTGTTTGGGTTTGTATTTTTGTTATATATGTATATTGATCATTTCCATTCTATCCTGATGATCTTTGATAGAATGAGACCTTGGCCAAGGGAGTGAGCGGTAACGATCAATTTTCTTAAAGAAGCAGCACTTTAAAGTGTTAACTGTGTTTATCCTTTTGTTGTAAAAGCCATATTGTGTTGATTCCTTTTACTTGTTCCTATCCCTCTTTCTTGTACCTTCTTCCATCATCAACATCGTGGAACCCCTCCAGCTTGTCGGGTAGTGTGTTTGCGAACACGCTCTCTCCAAAGCTGTCTGTCCAGGAACATTTATCCTTCCATCACTTTTCTCCATCTCCCTCCTTTCTTCCTTTATCTGGTTCACCCACCGTCTTCTGGTTGTCCAACTGGTATCCTGTCTCCAAACTCTTTTTCCATGTATACACTTGGTGTTCTTGTGTTTTCCATTCTTTTCACATGGCCAAACCATCTGAGTCTTAATGATCTTCACCTTTCTTCGATTGATTCCTTCACTCCAATCTCCTATATATAACTGCTATATATACTATATTTCACTAAACTATTTAACCACGGTTCAAATCTCTGTACAGGTTTTATTTTATTCTATATTTGCATATATATATATATAAACAAGTTTGCATTGTACAAATGAATTTAAAGGCAGGGTTGGTACTGTTTTCAGTGTAAGGTAGTTAGCGCCTAACAACATGTCATTAACATTATGGACCAGTAGCGTGTTAAAAGTGAAAACTTCCTTAGTTGAGTCACTATAACAGATTTTTTACTTTTTCTTGACACCTCAGAGAAAAAGTACTGTGATCGTCAAAAAATTCTAACTCAAGATTTTGATAAATATTTATGTTTCATGACACCCTAAAGCTAAAAAAGTGGTGTTCACAATGTCGTCGGCTGGAGCCAAAGCTATTTTACCGATTGGGGTAAAATTTGTTGTTTGGTGTTTTTATAAGGTCCTCCCAAGAGGTTTTTGGAATTAGATATCTAACCCTAAATTTAATGGTACTGAAGGACAAAAAGAGAAAAACAATCTTTTTTCTCAAAATTTGCTCTACAATTTTTTTTAAATTGTATATCTAGACACTGTTTATTATTATAAACAAGATGGAAATTCTCATTAATCATGAAAATTACTTTGAGGGTACTTTACATGAGGGACATTTTCCAATTTTCATCATTTCTCCACAACTATTTGAAATAGGAAATAACTTATCATTGTAAAGTTGTAGTACTATTAAAGATACAAATCTTTTATTTGAAATATATTTTTATAAAACCAATAATTTCTGAGCTATGAATATATATATATATATATATATTTAATTCAGGTCTGAAAATTAATTTGATTCTTATGCTCTTTGGTGAACAAAGATGTTTATCTTTTCTCACTTTTTCTATAACAGTGTCCCTAGTTCCTAATGCCATAGAGTAAGTATCCATGTATATTATTTCATTTATGATCTTTGGAAGTAGTTATTAATAAATGTCAATTTTAAGATAAAAGCGGGAGAAAATCTATGCAGGGCACCGTACCATTTATTTTAGAATAATTTTGCTGGTATATTGTTTAGTGTTGTAGATTATGGTTGCATTGTACTAAGGCTAGTTATTGTATCAGGTTCCACGGTGTGTATTGGCCGGCATTCTTGCTAGCGGCAGGTCTGGAACCTCCTAGAGCTCTGTTCTGTCACTCTCACTGGACCGTGGATGGGGAGAAGATGTCAAAATCTAAAGGGAACGTTGTTTGTGACCTGTATGAGCAAGTTTACATCCAGCGGGTTGCGTTACTTCTTGCTCAGGGAGGGAACTGCACATAGTGACGCCAGTAAGTTGGATGAGAGATTTGATTAACAATCTTTTCTTACGTCTCTGTCCTTCAAACAATTTTTTGGCTCATTTCTTGTCAAATAAACACTAAAATAACAAACCAAAATAAAATAAATGTTGAACTTGGTCATTATATTTTAAATTAAGTTTGTTAAAGGACACACTTTGGTGGCCGAATGATCTAAGGCGCCACTCTCGTGTTAAAGTGGTCTGCTGATGATGGGGAAATTTAGGTTTGAATCCTGGTCGGATCTACTGAGGTTTTCCCTAAATGGTTTACCACTCTTCTTCCATGCAAATGCTGGTAATTACCTCTAAAATGCTTCCTTTCTCATTCCTTCCCCATTAGAGTAAATATCATATATGCTTATAACCTGAAAAGATATTAAGACATAGTGATTAAAATAAAAGTTTGTTATAGACCGTACTTTAGTCAATGATATTTATTCAGGTTCCCAACTTACCTGAACTTCCTACTTCTAATTATGATAAATAACCAACTGTCCCATGTGAGATTCAAACACAAATCTCTTAAGTGAGAGGCCAACTCTTATGAGCTCGCTCATTCCTCAGATAACATCTAACTTACTATAATATATCTCACACTAGACAATGCATCATGGTGAGGTTTAATGTATTCTATTTTATAAAACAGTGGGATTAAACTAGTGAAACTGTTCTACTTAATTAAAAAAAAACCATTTTTTATATAAATAAATATTTATTTGGTCCCAGCCTCCGTGTTGTCAAATAAAGGGTGCAGAAAATAAGCTATTTTAAATTACTAACCATCCAAATTATTAATTTTTAATATTGACTACTTTGTTATTTTCTGTGAGATTACAGTGAGACGAAGGTGATTCGTGTTCTAAATGCAGAGCTAGCAGACACCCTTGGTAATTTGTTGAACCGGTGTTGTGGTAAAACTGTGAACCCCGGGCAGACATTCCCAAAGTTCTGTGCACAGAGTCAGGAACTATACAACCAGGATGAAGCGAAAAGGCTTGTTGAAACTGTCACACATTTACCCGGTACGTCTATAGTACTTAGCGCGGAGTTAGGAAATACTTTTGGTAACTTGTTGAAATATTGTTTTAGTAGAATTTTAAATTCAGAGCAGACATTTTTACAATTTGATCCACTTATCTGTAAATTATAACAGTCCTTAACTTGTGAAGCTATGTTTCTGAAACCTCGGCCATATTTAGAGGGAAGTTTTCCACAAGGATATATAAATGTATCTGGGGAGGGGGTTTGAAGTCCACTTTTTCTATTTGAAGTAAAGTTGAATCACAGTTTGAATATTTATCTCTATAAGGAAAACCTCTTTTTGCTTTATGAGGTAATTGTATTATATTTGGAAGAAGGTATAGGAAAGGTGGATAGAAACATATAAAAGGGGACGAACACAAGGAAAAGAAGAACACATTTCACACTTTTACTTTTTAATCCAAGTCAAAGCTTACTAATATTTTAAGCGAAGTCTAAGTTTTTGAAGCTTTGCACACCCATAGTTATAATTAGGTAATGTGTCCCAGGATTACATAAAATATATTATTTAATACACATTGAAAGGGGGTTAGAAGGGCAAGGCTTACACACTTAACACAATCCTCCTCTCATTGTTTATTAAATATAGACATTTGATGGCATTTTTTCTTTCTTTTAACTCTTAATTTATATTAATCGTAGACCTTATCAAATAGGATAAACAAAACACTCATATTGATCACTCCTTCAATTTATGCATTTTTTGTTTTCAGATGCAGTTTGCCAACATTTTAAAGAGTGTAACTTTTATAAGGGCATTGATGCCATTATCGCAACATTACATACTACCAACAGGTTTTTTGAAACCCAGAAACCATGGGAGCTGGTGAAACATTCGAAAGAACAAGAGAGGTTGGACTGGGTTATTCATCTGACAATGGAGACGCTGCGCGTGTGCGGGATCATGTTACAGCCCATTGTGCCGAAATTGGCAGAACTGATGCTAAACAAGCTCGGCATCTTGGAGAATGAGCGAATGTGGAGCCATATAAGGCCACTTAGTTGGGAAAAAGAACTTGGCTATACTGTCCCAATCAGTAAAGAACAAACGATGTTATACAGACGAATTGCCTTAAAATAATTGTTAATCAAAAGAACAAAATAAAGTTTGAGTGTGATCTAAGGAGCCTTTTTCTCTATTCTGTTTATTTTAATCAATGTATTATTTTACATAGTATCTAGTACTAGTCCTTACGTATATAAAGAGAAGCTTAACTTGAGTTAGTTATGATAGTACTTTTTATGATAAAATAAAGACATGGATAAAATAGGACAATTTAAAGAGGAATATAATTCATACTCGACACTACTGCAATGTGGCTTGATGAATGCCACGGATATGAACAACATTAACCTCCAGAAGATAACTAAGCTTTAACTTATATTTATAAATGAGGTTTATTTTAGGAAAACAGAATTTTAACGATTATTTAATGTTTTGTTCCAAATAAAATTATTATCAAAGTGATTGTGAAAAGTATATAACAAACAAAACAATACTTTACACTACTATTCAGACTAAATATCCTAAACTACCAAATTCACAAAAAAAAAATACAAATAGATGTACAATAACACTATTGTAGACAATGTTGACTAGCAAATACAAATAAATAGATTCATAAAATGTAATGCCTTCCTAAAGTACTGAGTGGCACACTGTAAATGGACCCTCAGACAATCAATATTTTAGTTTGGTCAGTATTATTGATCATGCACTGGGACATATTATGTATCGCCAATATTAAAAATATTGATGCGGTTGTTTGATATAAACCAACATATTTTTAATATTGACAAAATACTGACAATAAAAATTGATTGTCTGAGAATCATTCAATGCTTCAATTGATATTGAGAAGATCCGCGGTCAACAAACCTGTACTGTGTAGTATTCAACTATGGAATTTACTGACATTTGATAATAACTCACCTAATGTAAACAGCGACTCATCAATTAATATTGATAACCAAGAAGTTAAGTTTTTTTTTTAAACTACAGAGAACTGCCTGTGACGTGGGACAAGTATTCAAATAAATTTACTGAAAATTTATAAAATTATTAAAAGAAATATTACCAGAGAGGATGTCAAGAAGAAAATCAACTCTCTGAGAATCAATTTCAGAAAAGAATTAAGGAAAATTAAAGCTCCTAAAATAGCTAGTGCTGGTGCCGACAAAGTATACAAACCCAGATGTTGGATATTTAAGAAATTAAGTTTTCTCAAAGAATCCTCATCAAATTATGTCGCCCCCTTTACATCTTCAGAAAATCAATAGGTAGGATAAAAAAACAACATATTGTGTACTTAAGTAGATAAAGTTAATTATAAATTGTCCTTAAAAATTCACAAGTAATACAGCCTGAATATCTTATTTCAATTATCAATTTATATTTAATACATCATCTTGCCATGGTACTCTGCCTTCATTATTAAAATAGCTGCAAAATGCGTCTTTTATTTTTTTGTATTTTTTTTCTGTTGAATTTTAACTGTGGCCTCTTTGTAAGAGAATAAGGTCAAAAAATTTCCTTTTTACTCATCATCATCATAATCTTCTGACTTTTCCGCCTCTGCTGGTTGTCCGGCACATTCTCATCCATTCCTGTCGTCTCTTCTCTCACTCCCACATGTCTCCACAGTCCACTCCTTTAACCTCTATGTCCTCCTGCGCTTGGTCCATCCGTCTTGTCCGTGTTCTTCCAATAGATCTTCTACCCTTCTCTTTTTTCTGTAGAGCTTTCTAAGGTATTCTTTCTCAGTTATCATCAAATGACCTAACCACAGCAACCTTTTCCTCTTCAGTGTATCTTCTAATGATATAACTTCTAAACCATCCCTAATTATTTCATTCTCTATCCTATCTCTTCTTGTTACATTCTCAATGCCTCTCGCGAACCTCATCTCTCCTTTTTACTCCTCTCACAATATGGTCCATAGTAATGTTTTTAGTGTCCACTGTAACTTGTGTATAAAGTGTACAATCCTTCTTCAGAAGATAACCATGCATATAACAAGTCATGTTAATGTTGTTCACGTTTTTGGGTTCAATGTTTATTTATTTCTTAAATACTGTAAATGATACTGTTTTGGAGCCCTCTCATTTATTTAAAAAGTCATGGATGAAGTACCTTTCTCATGAAAGAACTGTATGTAAATTGTCCTTTTAATATTTCATCCTTGGATGACCAAGCAAAATTGAATGATTTAATTTCAGTACAAGATTCTAAATTCAAGCTATATCTTTATTATTAATACCACTTTTATTAATTATTATTTATTTTACTGAGTTTCAAGCTCATAAGTCATGTTCAGAAGTAAATTCAAATATATTCCCTACTAAACTTTTATTTGTTTAAAAACTACTTCCGTTTTATTTAAAAGTATGGTGATGAGTTGGCCACCTTTTACCCAATAGGAAGCTAGCCTTTACAACATCAGACTGCCAAGAACTTTCCTATTGGTTGGATTTAACACTCAAGACAAGGGGTCCAAGAAGCAAGGGGTAGGTCATATATAAGGGGCTGGAGCAGCTTCTACGTAACTCAAAAAGTACTTTGGCTCTGGCTCTCCGCGTCAATTGGTTGAACGAGTAAGAACTATGTCACTTTAATGTTGAATTTAAAATATTAAAAGGGTAATTAATTAAATAAATCATATATAAGTTAAACATTGAAATTTACTAATTTCAACAATTATAAACATAAAAAAGACCTAATAAGTAAATCCTACAGTGGGCTAGGCATATAATTGGATCATCACACAGCCGTGTGATAGCAATTGCGCAGTAAGACAACTGATATCCCAACCCTGGGACGTATGAACATAAAAACAGCATCGACATAATACTCCAAATCTCGACACCAATATTACAAATGTGTTTGTAAACATACCACTCTTATACTATATATGAGATAGTCAGTCTGTAACTAAATACTACTTTTTTTATTATCCAAATTTATATGATTTTATGGTTTCATGAAATTATTTTTTAATGAAAATGCTTCATCTTTTATGAACACAAATGAAAACTCCTCATTAGTTTGTGATATAAACAATGGATGGGGTATTTGTAGTTGTTTGTTCTAATACAATAGCCAAAATTCAGGATGTTATATGACACCTCCATTGGAACTACAGCAAAATACTCCCACATCAAGTGAGAGAAACTCAAAATGTGCATTAACTAAAACCATTAATACTCTAAAAAAATCCCTTGTGGCTATAATACAAAGAACATGAATTTTTTTTTAAATTTGATTGTGCTTTCCCTATATTGCCCCCACAACTTTTTTAGAACTTTCCATTTCTTTCCAAAAACTTGAGCTTATTCCTTACATTTCACTTTGGATCGTGGAATCTGCAAACATACCGAATTATATTAAAATTCATTGTAATTATATTACAATTCAAAAAACATAAATTAATGAAATTATTATTTTATTTTCTGTAAGTCAGGGAACTAGAAAACAATTGATGAATTTGTGTAAGCAAGGGCTATTACCCAATCTTTCTTATTCTTTTAAAAAGCCAAAAGTTTGGAAAATAATCAGTCGAAAATTTAAAATGAATGGTTAAATATTGTTTGTGAATATTTGAAGAAAGGTGATGGCGAAAAAGATGCAAATTGCTAAGAGTTCGCATTCAAGCTGGCAAAAATGAAACCTGATCATAGAATTTGGGCAGAAAAATTCATAAACAATATTTCAACCAAAGGAGAACTTGGTACATTGCATCGACATTCTGTGTGTATTAATCAATATCAAAATCATTATTTTCCAACAACACCAACACCTTCCACATCTACTGGCAGCAGTGAAGTGATGTTGGAATCAAACATCCATGAATATTTCTCAAGTTACACTGAAATATAAATTTGTCTTCTAATGTTTCCACAATTAGTTTGAAATACATTTACTTATGATTTGCATTATATCTTTTTCTTTTCACCTGTATATATTAGATTGGAAACTAGGAAAAGAATACACTTGGGGAATGCATGCTATTACTCAGTCAGTAAGTTGTTGACATTTCTCCTGCTGTCAAGAAATGTAAAACTTAGCATATATAAAACAATTCTCTATGGGTGTGAAACGTGGAATCTTACCTTATATGACCAAAAAATAATAATTAGGGTGTTCGTAAACAAGGTGCTTATGAAGATATTTGGTCCAAAAACAAATGAGGCTACTGGGGAGTAGAGGATGTTAGATCATTATGAGTTACATAACCTGTACTCATCACAAGATATTATTAGAATAATTAAGTCTCGTAGATTACAAAGGGCAGGACATGCCACGCGAATATGAGAATCTATAACCATGTTCAGGGTATGAACTGGCAAACTCTATGGGACGAGACCATTGGGAATACCTAGACGCAGATTGGATGATAACATTAGAATGGACCTATAAGAAATAGGGTGGAATGAGGGGGAATGAATAGCACTACCTCAAGATAGGGATATATGGTGTACTTTTGTAAGTGCAGCAATGAACTTTCGAGTTCCTAATGCTATAGAATAAGTAAATAAGTATAATATAATGCTTTAAAGTTTAAATGATTGCCTCACATGTTTCCATCACAATTTCACTGACAGAGCTGGGTGCTAAAATAGCACAAAAATTCAAGCATTCAGTTGACCTTCCAGTGGCTAAAAACCAGAGGGTTAGTGACAGTCTCTTTTCAACTGAAATATCCTTTCTCATAACTATGGCTTATTTCAGAATAGAGATAGTCATGTGAAAATAATTTTGAAAATCTTTTGGGTTGGATAAATAAACTTCATTTAACAAAATATGTAAGTGAGAAAACATGTTTATCCTCAAAAGCCAATACCTAGCCCATAATAGTTTTTTCTAAGGTTTTTTAATTGGCATTTCTAAAATAATAGCCACACAAGCTTTCTTCCAACAATGAGACAACATTGAATTGATCCAAATCGATTCAAAGCCTATATATCGAGCATCCCTAGTTGCAAATAATTAAATATCTTAAGATACAGTACAGTACAACATAAGTTAATAAAAAATTCCAAAATTTGCAAATACCACCAAAGAAGTTACTTATTTTTTCAACTTTAATTAAAGTTTATTGAAAATTAATGAAAATTAAAATTGTTAATTTTTAAAGATTTGTTATTTGTATTGACAGTTTTACCTCCGTTTTGTGAGTTTATATGAATTTAAATTAATTATTAATATTTAAACCTTTTTATTGGAATATAGTCATTAGTTTGTTATTGGCCACTCAGTCAAAAACCTTTTAAGAGTCGAAGCAGATAAGATTATTCTCACCCTCATTAATGAATTTTATAAAAACCAACAGCTGTATGTATGATGCACTTAACTCTTTGGTTGTCTAAAACTCTTGAAAATGTTCTACTTATGAGAATAAATGGCTTAATTTAATGTAAATTAATATACCTACTCGCCAGAAAGTTGAGTTTTTTTTAACTATACTACATTGAAACAGCACAATTATGGTGTTCAAAAAAGTATAGTCTCAAATATTAAATCTTTAAAGGGCATATTATGATTATGGGAAAAACATTAACTTACTATTTATTTTACCTTTTCATTATGTTTTTATTTAGAAACATGTGGCTATCACTAGACTGTGTGGCTACAGTGAATCCATCTATTTAAATACTTGCTCTATGTATTTCCTCGACAAAGAGGTCGAAACTATTTAGGTAAGCCACTTACGACAAAGCAACACTATATTATTTGCGCATGTGTGGGTGTTTTACGAAGGACCAAGAAACAAAGATTTAAAATATTTAACAAAAAAAATTTACTTTCGTTGTGGTAGTTTTTATAAAAATTTCCCTATAAGAAAATTAGGTTGGTTTGGAATACATTTCATATAGAAATCTACCAAAAGACAAAAAGTTCCCAAACTAGTTCCCTTATTAAGTTAGTTGTGCCTTAGTTAATTGACAACGCATGCGCCTACAACATTGTACCACTCTGTTTAGAGGAGAGTCTCGTCGAATCAGAATCTACGGACTGAAAAAAAAATGACAGACAAAAATAACAGTTGATGTTTGTGATGTCTAGTAGTATGATGCTGGGCGTGTTAAGTGAAATTGTCATTACATGTTTTGTGAACTGTGGTCGTTAAATGTATGTATGTTATGTAGTTTTTACAAGATCATTAGTTAAATGGAATGCAAAATTCTGATATAGTGAATATATGCCCAGATAAGGGCGAAAACATGCCGTCTTCTGTGTACACTTTGAAAGAGAAGGGTGAAGTGAAATCCTCCTTCCAACCATTGCTCGAATCTAATCAGGGTCATTCAAGTCCTGGACTTATTTGTTGTAACACAGATTTGGCCAACAGCTTTCAAAATTTGAAAGAAAGAACCGGTGAAATGGGACACACTGGACATTATTTGCAAAAAGTCTTGAATAGTGTAACTGGCAATTCCCGAAGCAAAAGTTTACCTAGCTGTTTAGATAGTAAGAAACAACCTTTTCTCACCAATAACCCAATTCCTGACGAATCTCAAGATGAAGTTATATCACAGTGTGAAGACGACGGGGTTAACCAAGTGCCTAGTGAGTGGTTTAAAACATGGCCTGAAAGGGGTACCGATAAATTCACAAACGGTCTCCAATCGAAAGAAATGTCGCAGTCGATTAATGCATCATGCCATGCAGATAATGACGATTGCGTTTGTGACAATTCTGATGTAGAAAATCATTTGTCTCGACTTTGTAATGGTGATAACTCTCACATGTCCAAATTATGCCACCCACACCAAACTCATTCATCCGAAAATAGCGTTTCGAATAATTCCGACCTAGTTTTGTTCCATCTTCCAGACTGTAACAAACCCTCCAAGAATTGTGATAATGAAAGTGTTCCTCCGTGCAAGTGTAATTTTGCCAGTTCAAATAAATGTGATATCATTAACCCCCACAATAACCCGATACCTTTGACTGAACTTCTTCAAAACATTCCTATAGCATACAGTCCCATAACAAGGCAGTTGCATATTATAAATAATCAAAACCGCTTACAAGAACAGTACGACAAACATGAGCACTACTCTTTAAAAGATACAGAACTGAAAAGTGATACAGGTGTGAATCATAACTGTGTTCCGGTACATTTAGAAAGGATCGAAGAGGAAAGATTTGATAAATTAAATTTGAGGCAAACTGAAGATGGTGAGCTCGTTGGATTAAGTAATTCTGAAGACAACGTGAGCTATGAATCTCCCCGGAGTACGCTGCAACGAGTTGGAACATATACCAACTCTTTGTCTCGAACAGAAGCTAGTTCCTTTTCGAGTATAGTGTCAAGTTTAAGTGACACGACTCCGTCAAACAGTGGTGATGGTGCCACAGGGAATCTTCTTGACCCTGACAGTCTGTCGACGACTAATAGTGGTCATGACAGCCTAGGTTCTGGGGATAACGCCTGTTTTGAAGAAATGGGAGCAAAGCCCAAAAGGAGAGGGATTACAGGATTCTTCAGTAGGTGAGTCACTCACTATAACTTAACACTTCAATTTATACATATCTGACCCATTTTACCATATTTATATCTAACATTAGAATCACCTTACTAACAGGGGCTGTGGCATTTGTACGCCAAGCCTTCTAATCTGACTCATCTATTTTTTTACTGTTCGACTCAAGACTCCTTCATAAATGGCTCAAGTAGGTCTATATTAATTAGTAATAACAAATTTACTTCAGTAAATTACTCCACTACAGACTACTTCATGGGAAACTTCTACGACATGTGAATCTATATTTAAATAAATTTATCAATCCAAATTACAAATAGTGGTCATAAACATATAAAAAAATGTAAAGTTAAAATTAATAATTACCATAAATATTGTTATAAAATTACAAGTTATTATTTTGAAGCAGGAGTCTTGTGCCGATACAATTTTATCGACTCAGACTCCAGCCAAAGCAGCTTCAGACTCCATATCCCTGTTACTAACAACATGATACCTGTCTTGCTGGTCAAACAATCTTAAGGCATTCGGCATGCAATGGACTGGATTGCCGGTGACAGGAAGGTCTATGTTTAATTCTTGTCCAGATGCATGTTATCTTTAAATACTGATATTTATTTATTTTCAAGCTTGTAAATAAACTACAGAATCGGTCTTGATTCTCTACCTTTAAATAGAAGCAACAGCTTCAAGTGTGCTTTGAGAAAAGTGGGTTGCTAGTAAGTTTAGTTTACCGGAATTTTTTATTTTTTTAAAAGCAATTTAAAACTTACTCAGCTAAAGTTGTTCACTTTACTCACATAAGTTAATGTACTTTACTCTTAGATGTCTGCAAAACATAAGTTTAGCCCATAAAGATATTAAGAAAACAAAGTTAAATATAAGCATTAAATGGGCTACCATATGGATTTAACCTAAAGTAAAGTGTGATCCTGATATTAGCCAGCTTATCTCAAGTGAAAAAATATATTTCTGGCAGGTTCTTTATCAAAACTAATCAAAAAAGCTTCCCATAAAATAATCTCTATTGGATCAATTTACTTCAGTAAATTTGTTATTACTAATTTAATTAATATACATGAGCCATTTCTGAAGGAATCAGAGTATGACAGATGAAAAATAGAGGAGTCTATAAGTCAAAGGCTCAGCGTACCGACTTAACAGCCTTGCCCTTCGAGATCGGGATTTGAATCCGTCATTTTTACTAAGTGTGGTTTTTCCTAAATGGTTTTCCACTCTCCTTCCATGCAAATGTGATTCACTTACTCTAAATTCAACCCTCCTGATCTCTAACACATAGTGTAGGGGCCTAATTAGTTTGTATGTGTATAACCTGAACGAGTTTTTGGATGCAGTGCTAAAACATTACAAATTAATGTAATTTATTGTCTATGTAGCGTTCTGATAATATGTTGTGAACTTGTTATTATGTAATGTTAGCTAACATGCAATAATTAACAAGGCAAGTTCTTCGTATACTCTGAGGTAAAAACTTAGTACCTATAAAATAATACTTATCACCGCGTCTTACTACCCGTTCGGGCTATACGCTTAAGTACTAATTACGCTAATGGGTTAGGATTTGGGAAGGTTGAATATAGAGGAAGTCAATCCGCATTTGCGTGGAAGGAGAGTGGAATATATATATATATATATATATATTTAAGAAAAACCACCCCCAATTCACTCGAGCGAGATTCGAATCTCATCCCCCGTCCTCGGCAGTCTAGCTCAACATGAAACTAGCGTGCTAGGTTAGCTAACTACACCACTGAGGCGGGTCTTAGCATAAAAAGTATCAATGCTATTGAAATATGATCTCGACTAGTAGCTAGCCGTAACTTTACTAAAGTACACTTTTCTTTTATTTGATCTAATCAGTAGGGGGGGGGGG